>PVJS01022858.1:0-30147 GCA_004027185.1 Glis glis | reverse complement strand
TCTCTCTCTCTCTCTCTCTCTCTCTATCTATCTAGTGAGGCCCTCCGCAACTTCATGAGTCCCAGTTTCAAAATGAAGTATAAAAAATAGGGCCGGGGGTGTAGCACGGAGGTAGAACGCCCCTGGGTTCAATCCCCGGTACCGCCAAAAAAAAAAAAAAAAGAATAAGTAGCTATGTTCCATCTCCTTGAGAGTGGAGAATCAGCCTATATTATTTGAAATTCATTTGTATGAATTACATGTGGATATTGGTTTTTGTCTTCCATACACTTATTAAATCACTATTTCATATTTTGTATTATAACGCAGTACTATATTTTGCTGCTGAAATTGAAACTGCCCAATTGTCTTCCAATGTGGCTGAACCATATTTTTGTTTTTGTTTTTGTGTTTCTTCCAGCAATGAATGGAGGCTCCCATTGCTCTGCATCATCTCCAGCAACTGGTATTATGACTTTTTTGGATTTTAGCCATTCTAATAAGTATGATGGTATCTCATTTGATGTTTTAACTTGAATCCCCTAATAAAAAAATATGTTGGATGTCTTTTAATGTGTTTATTTACCATCTGTATATCTTCTTTAATGAGATGTCTGTTCATAGATTTTGCCCATTTAAAAAAAATCAGATTGTTTGAAAGAGTTCTTTATGTTAGATAGAAATCCTTTATTCATTTTTTGTTTAGGAGAGAAGTCTCTCATTTCTCCTCATAAAGTTTGATGTCAACCATTGGGATTTTTCTGTAGATGTTCTTTATCAAGTTGAGGAAGTTCCTCTGTATTAATAATTTTGTGAGTTTTTTATTGGAGATGATAATTGGATTTTGTCAAATGCTTTTTCCACACCAACTGATGTGATCATACAATGTTTCTTCTTCAGACTGTTGACATTACAGCTCTTTGTCTTTTAAAATATGGTAGCTCTGTCTTTCCCTACAGCGAATGATATGACTGTACTTCCTTTATTTTTAGTAATACAAGTAAAACATGCATTAATTTTTCAATATTCTGATTTCCAGTTTGTGCTTACTACTGACAAAAGCCCCCAATCTGTTTTCGCTCATGAATTATTCTTAGACAGCTTCCATTCTTGGCTTATGCAGTTGCTTTTTTATCCCTCAATAATGTTACATTTATTCTTACTAAATGTAATTATATATTCATTCAATAAGTATTTATAGAGTGCCTTTTGTGAGATACTCTACTCTAGGTGGTGTGGCTTAAGCATTGAGCCAAATTGGCAATGTGCTTGCTCTAGTGGAGCTTGAAATCTGGTGCAGGTGACAGAATAGAAATTAAAAAATAGTACACAACAGATCTTAACAAGTGCTATGAAAATAAAGAGCAAAGTCTGGGAAGGTATGGGGACATTGGAGACTGAGATGCTAGTTCACTGAGCATGGTCAAGTAGGACCTCTCCTGTTTAAGGTGACACTTGGAGAATTAGAAGCCAGCTTACTGAGAAGTTCCTTGGAGTCCTGCCCCCCAGCATGTTTTGTCATTCGAGGCTTTGCACTGTCACACACTAGCCACAGGGAAGGGCCAAGGACAGGGCTTTGTTGGCTGTATTAGCTTTCAAAGTGTCAGCTCAGCTAAGCAGGAACTACATTTCCCACAATCCTTTTCTTCCCACATGCTTCTGAGATGAGATTGACCACAGGCGACATTTATGTAGATCAAGAGCAAAGTAGCAGCCACACTGTAACAGCTCCTACACATCCTACACATCGGTCCTGGTCTTCTGGTTAACCTCATTAGCACATGGTGGCTGCCAGGACCACAGATCCTTAGCTTCTCTTTCTTCTGCCAGACACCTGCATTACTGGAAATATAAACGTAGAGGCCGCACCGCGGTCCAGACCATCCTCACATATCCAGTTTGTCCCTGTTCTCCCTACCTCACATCCATCTTCCCTCCCTGACTTCCTGTCATGCTGTCACTCCTCACAATTACATAAGGTCAAATCTCTAGGATTCATCCTTTATTCCAGGTCATTCCTAGAGGTTGCACATCTATAATTGATCCCTGAATGATACAGGGACCTACTTCAAACTACATCAAACTTCTTTTCTCTATTTGTGAGTCGACCTATAGGAGAGAATTATTCAAACAACCATGGATTCATTTGGCTGTGCTATTATCATAACATATTTCTGCATATGACCTGTAAGAATATCATTAGGAGCTTTGTAAATACTTATCTAAACTAAAAGTGATCATACCTCTGGCTTTCACTGGGCCTAACAGTCTTGGAAGTATACAAGAAAAATCAAACGAGGTTAATTTGGCATGATTCCTGGTGATCACCATTTCTATTTCTACAAGCTGACAAGTTACCTGTTTAATAATTCCTTCCCGAATTTTGTAGGAAATTGCTGTCAGGCTCGTTCTACCCAGTAATTTTCAGGATTCATCTTTTTCTTTCTTTGAAAAAAAAAATGGCACCTCGCTGGCTCCCTGTGATTCTTCAGATTACTGGCAGTGCTTTTCTAATCACAGCTATAAATTCCTTCTGTACCCCAAGGATGTAATTTGCCTGACCCTGGAGACGTATATTAATTCAAAGTGGTTTGATGTGCTCTTACTGTTTCTTGTCAAGACTGTTACCAGCTGTGAGCTAAGGTCCATTACCCACTCGCTCTGACCAAGGGAAAACAAGTGGGGTGCAGCCCGGGAGGGAGCAACGCTGCTCACTACGTGGCTTAACGTGGTGCCTTCTGAACACTAACGTGCACGCAGTCGCCCAGGGTCTTCCAGAAGTGCAGCGTGTTCTTTGGGAGGTGCATATAGGGCCTGAGCCTCTGCATTTTAGCAAGTCCCCATGGTTCACTTGCACTGGCTCCCTTAGGTACTGGAAGTGGCCAGGAGCTATAGAATATTCTAGGTGAATGCAAGGAAGCCAGGCTGCACTCAGGAAGCATCCCTACCTAAGCATTTCTGGAAAAGTACTTAGAGATATCTGAAAGAAAAGAGACCCAAATCACCAAGGTTTGAGTAATCTGTTGTAATTCTTCTCTCACTCTAAATACTCAATGTATATCTATTATTATAAATCAGGCAGAGTGTTCTACAACTGTGGATTTTTATGGGTGGGAGTCAGACCCTGGGGGATCCCCTGTACACCCCACCTCCCGGTGTTAAGGTGTGATTTGTAAACTCCTTCCTCTTCTGACTTGCTTTTAACCAATGGAAAATGGCAAAGGGGATATCACTCTTATGATTCCATTTGAGCAGACTGAGCAGCAGAGAGAGGAAGAGACAGGCCCTCCTGGTCCTAGAATTAGTCATGTGTGAAGTATCCATGAACATAGCCACATGTCCGGGAATGACAGGTGGCCTCTAGGAGCTGAGGGCCTAAGTCCTACAATCCCAAGACCCTGGGCTCAACCACCAACCACAGGTGCTTGAGAGAGGACCTCGACCTCCAAAAGGGAGTGCATTGAAGCCTGATGACACCCTGATCGGAGGACCCAGTCAAGTTGCGCCAGATGCTGACCCACAGAAACTGAGATGATAAATGTGTGTTGTTTTAAGCCACCAAGGATACAGTATTTGTTGCATACATACAGATATAACTTCTCAAGCCACACTGGTACCCAATAAACACCTGTACCATTATCTGAGGCAAAGATTCTTCTTCTGAGGATGGCACACCCTCAAGACTAACATCTTGGTTCCAGAACTCAAAGTTCCTGCTGGTCCAACTCTTAGCTTGACTTACAGAGTTTAGAGGTCTTCAAGGTATGTCTTTAGGGGGTATCTATGGAGAGACCCTGGTATAGCCTTCTAACAGGACTGTCTCACTTGTAAGTTCAAGTATGAAAATAAAATGTAGGGTCTTTTTTGAAAAATTTTAACACTCTCAAGATGGAAGTAGCACAGTGTTAAACCATGTATGGGACCAATCTAAGAACATGGCCCTGTGTGGGACTGCACAGGGCTCAGACATACTCATGAGGGCAGTTGTTACCACCATATTACATATGCCTTGAACAAATTACTTAGACTGAGCCTCAGTGTATTAAAAAAATGGTGTTCATATGTGAGAATACCAATGTCAACCTCAATACCCTGTATGGGGAAGGAGGGAATGGGGAAGGAGCTGGGAGAAAGCTCACCAAGCGCTGTGTGCATGTATGTCACTATCACTGTGAACTACATTATGATGTGAGACTATAATGCACCAATAAAAGTATAAAAATAAACAAAGTTTAAAAAATGGTATACTGTAACTTACAGAAGTTTATTGTGACATTTAAAGGAGATGATAAATGTAGAAGTCCCGGCCTAATGTAGGTATTTGCTATAGTTTGAATCTTGACTGTTCCCCAAAGGCCAGTGTGTAGAAGCCGGTCCTCATTCTGTGTGGCACTATTAGGAGGTGGTGGAACCTTTAAGAGGCATGGCCTATGGGGAGGAAGTTAGGTCATTGGGGGTATATACTTGAAGGAGATATTGAGACCCCAGCCCCTTCCTCCCTTTTGCTTCTTAGCTTCCATGAGGTGAGCTATTTTGTTCCACACCATGACATGGAGTAAGAGATATAGTTTTATATCTGTGCCACCAGTGGCCCAAAGCAACAGTGTGAGTCACCACAGACTGAAACCTCTGAAGAACTCTGAGCCACAACAAACCTTTTCTCCT
This sequence comes from Glis glis, assembly GCA_004027185.1. Taxonomy (NCBI): domain Eukaryota; kingdom Metazoa; phylum Chordata; class Mammalia; order Rodentia; family Gliridae; genus Glis; species Glis glis. The sequence continues at coordinate 25,503 of PVJS01022858.1, read as the reverse complement.
TGTAAGTTGATTTATCTCAGGCATTTTTTACAGCAACGGAAAGATAACACAGTACTCAATAAATGTTCACTTTTTAAAAAATCCTCCTTTCAGTCTTTGCTTATTGCTATAGTTTGGGTCCTGACTGTCCCCCAAAAACCCATGTATTAAAGGCTTGGTCCCCAGGTTGTTGCTATCTGGAGATAGCCAAAACTTGAAGAGATAAGGCCTTCAGGGGAATGTCCTCAGAGGGGATTGTGGGACCCCAGTCTCTTCCTCTTTTACTTCACAGCCATGAAGTAGGGAATTTGCTCTGCCACACATTTCCACCGTGATAGACCACCGCAAGCCCAAAGCACCAGAGCTCACTGATTATGGACTGAAACCTCCAAAACTGTGAGCCTTTTCTCTTCATAAACTGATTATCTCAGTTAGTCGTTCTAGTAATAGAAAGCTGACTAGCACACTTAGTGAACCATCAGCCTCTCGATATACACGATTTTTCTCATTCATCTGTTTCCCCCCCAAACACAGCAAATATAATAATTTGAGTTGTACAAAGATACCGGTTACAGGTAAAGCCAAAAAATGATTATTTCTTTTGATGCTTGTTATTTGTTTTCATATCCTATTTCTGCTCTATTATTTTTTAAAACCAGCAAGTTTTATGGCACAGATCCTTAAACATCTCAAGGTTTCCAACATACATCTCTGTCACCATATTACTGTTTTCTTATAAGCCAACAGAGAATTTTTTCCATCCATTACAAGCAAGCAGTATGGCACTTTTGTATCGGTAACAATGACTTCAGCATAAAAAAAGTTAGCTGGATATGTCCTTGCGGTTGGGAGGAAGAATCCTAAGAATTAAAGCAGGTGGGCAGATTTTAAACGAGTCTCTGGTAATTCTGACAAGAGGCAAGCATAAGACTCAACATCATTGCTGGGAATCATTATTTTTGAAAATACCCATATTTTGCCTTCCAGGGATATACAAGGTTATTTCTTTTTTTTATTCTGGGTCCACAGTTTTTTATGACTTGCTACTCCATGACTTCTCTATCACATAATATTTTGTGTAGGCAACACAGGACTTCACATTGGAGGTAAGATTGGTTTATACATACAGAGAAGCAAGGGTCTAAATTCAGAACTTCATACTTGTTTACCCCGTGAGTATAAGAACCAATGTAGCTGCTAGGGAATAAACTGAATTATCAGCTTACCTTTTGTTATGTAAAAAGAAAGGTAATTTTCCATGTGCTCAAGTAGAATTAATGGGCCCTGATCTTTAGGTAACCCACTGTTATGCCCCTTCTAACTCAGTCACTAACAGAATCAACTGCCAAGGGTCCCTAGCATTCTGAAAGAGAATGTAGGCTTTTCCTGAGACAATCCTATAAATGCCAACTATAACTACTGAAAGCATTAAAATTATATCTTAAACTCATCACTTGAAGGATATTTTGTGAGCTCTCTTAGGACCCCAAGCAGCACTGGTAGCAATGGCTTAATTATATTAGGCCCCAAACCAGCCATTTAGAAACAAACTTTTGGAATACGGCTTGTACATAATTTTGAGTCCACTGAATTTATGCCTTTTTGTCTTGGGGGGTGGTACTGGGGATTGCACCCAAGGCCATTCTACCTCCAAGCTATACCCTCAGCCCTTTTTATTTTTTATTTTGAAACAGAGTCTGCCTAAGTTGCTGAGGGCCTCTGTTACATTGCTGAGGCTGGCCTTGAACCTGCAATCCTCCTGTCTCCACCTCCAAAGTACTGGGAGTACAGGTGTGTGCCACCATGCCTGGCTTGAATCTATGACATTTAAAACCATCAAGAGCACTAACCAAAAGAGGTTTAGAAAAACCTCCACTGACACATTAGTGGTATGTTTTACCATTCTGTCAGAAAAAAAATCCTTCTTTTCTACCTACAGATTCATGACTCCCAGCTGCTGTTATTATTCATTATTTTGTATCAATGTAGTACTGAGATCAAGATAGGTTCAGCATCCCTCTTCTCTCTTTCTATATTCCATATTCATAGAATAAAAGGCTAGAGGCTGAAACCATGAGATGTCAGTGCATGCTCCATCTGGGACATAAGAAGGTTGTGTTTGGCTTTTAAAAAACAGAAAACTAGACTTTTGGTGGTCGTGAAATGGAAATGAGCAAAGGGAGGACAGGAATGTAAGAAGAAAAGCAGGAAGGATGAAAGAAAGCCAAAGAAAGATAATAAAACCATGCAGAAGAGGGTCCTAGAGACTCAGAAGAAAATGGGAGTAAAGAAGAAATTAAACGTCAAGGGAGTCAGGCCAGGAAATACCCTTGCAGCAGATCTGAGGTGTCCAAAGCCCACAGCACCCTCCAGTTCACAGAGCTTATATTTATTACATAAATACCATTAATTCTATATTCATCACCAAGAAAGAATAGGGCAACTTCTGGCTCCTCAATGACAGCTTCAATAAGTTCAGGTTCAACTTAGAATTACATCTTTTCTTTAAAGTGAACACTATTTTTATAGTTTATTAATGTCACTTCCATAAAGCCAAGTAGGCACCTGTATCTTCGCATCTGACAAGATCAAGTAAGGTTTCTTATTTCTGACCTTCAACAAAATCCCAGAATGGAAATGGGAGTTCCAGCTAAAGTTGAGTATCAAAGGAGACTGAGAGAAAGGGGCGCGTTCACATGATTTTTCAGGGATAGAATCAACAGGACTTAATTAAAATACAAAACGGCGAGGGAAATAGGGCAGAAAAGCACAGTTATGCTCAGCCTGACACAGGCTGAGGACACATACATTTAGCACTAAGAAAATAAGGCATTAATAAACTCTGGGAGAAGAATTTTCAATTTAAACTAAAATTCAATTCTGTCTAGACGGAATCTGATCTTAATGTTCTTCTCATAAAGGTGTCAGAAGCCTTGTGATTGTTTCTTTTGGGGTTGTGAATATAAAATTAATGAGAAGCTAGAGAATGTCTATGAGCTCATTTATCTCAAGACCTCAGAGGTTTAGAGAAATCAATTTCATAATACTCACTGAATTTTTGAGCTCAAGAGTGCTTTAACAATGCAGAGTAGCATTGCTCATTGGGTGCACAGGAGACAGTGTTAAAACTTGGAAGATGTTCAGCAAGATAGTGACAGGGTTGGTGTCAGTGCAGGAGTGGTTGCTAGGAGGGTGGGACTAGCATGGGGTGTGTCATTCATCTTCCAGGACAGCTGGGGGCGCTGCTCCCTCCAAATCAGGAGCTTGTACTCTGCCTGTTCCTAACAAGTTTGCCTTGACTGCTAAGTCATCCTCCTAGTGTTGATACTCTTCCCACAGCCAGGCTCACCCTGGCCCCACACTGGCTGCACTGCTAAAACCAGACCTTCATTCTCTGTAGATAGAAACAGGAGTAGATGGCCACTCACTCAAATAAGAAACCTCATATCAGCCAGGGCTGTTCAATATGGAATGAATCATCTTAGGAGGTGGTGATTTTCCCACTACTAGGAATATCCAGGTGTTCACTGGCCCAGAAAAGATGCAAATATAAAGTGCATAATTGTGGTTGAATTTAATGTACGGCAAGAGATAACAGGCCCTGATTTGTAGGTGATCCACTGCTACCCCCCTTCTAACTCAGTCACTAACAGAATTAGTGCAATGAGAGATATAGAAAAATTAAAGATGAAAAACTAAAGACTGGATAGAAGATTATGCAAAGGATAATAGAATCTATAGGTTGGGTGGGAATGAATCTGTAGGAATTAAGATGTAAGTCTTCATTTAAGATGTGTATCATTGGCATTACAATATTAAACATAACACTATAATAAAAGAAAATCCCATGGAAATGGACTTTTTATGAGAAAATAAACATTTAACAATAGGAATTCAATTATTACCCTTTAAAGAGTTATTTCAGAAAGGTCATTGTTTTACTTGCCGGTTACTGGTTCAGCTGTAATGACTCATTCCCTCTTTTTGTCTTACTAACTTCCTAAAGTAACCTTATTTTAAATTAAATTGGGTATCTTCCATACCAGCATTATTTATGTCATGGGAAGTACCGAAGTACCGCGCATAGACAATTTTTATTGACCTGGCTCTCTTTCCTCTCTTCTCTCTTAGTTTTTAGTTCCTAGTTTCATGTTTATGTATCCCTTGTGGAAGATTAATTTTGTAAAATACCACATTTTGCTACACTGGGATTATGATAAGTAGAAATTTAGAATTCTCTGTGTAGTCGACAAAACATTAAAATGACAGAAATGCCCATTAGAAAGAAGAGAGAGCAATAATGCTTCATACAGCATGTCACCTGCCTCCTCCAATCCTCCCCACCTCTCACTGACCAATTATCCAGGTGGGCTTTGCACCACCCGGATGTGCTAGGTTCAGGGTGCTAAACAGACAATGTAGAGCAGAGTGGGAGGTCAAGTAGAATGACTGAGAAGAGGTAAAAGTGCATCTCTAAGAATAAGAAACAAGTTGCTTTATAAGAAAAGTTTTTTTCATTGACTTTTTAATTGACAAGAAGTAGTTTCACAAATTTATGGCGTACGATATAATTTCAACACAGAGCAATAACTACCATATGACTGCACTTGTATGTAGAATCTAAGAAAGTTGAACTCATAGAAGTAGAGTCGGATGGGGGCTACCAGAGACTGGGGAAGGGGATAGGGAGAAAGGGGAGACATTAATCAGTGGGTACAAAGTTACAGTCGGGTGGGAGGAGTGACTTCTGATGTTCTACTCACAACAGAGGGACTGTAATAAATAATAATATATTTCAAAAAGAAGAAATTTCAAGGCATTCAAGGCCAAGAAAATGCCAAGAACTTATGATTTAGGAGTCATCCATCTCTCCCATGCTTACAGCAAAAAAAAAAAAGTTGAACAAATTAAAATTTAGAAGTTTTTGACCAACCAAAGAATTGAGTTCACATAGCAAGCTACCACCCCAAAATCTGAAAGGAAGCCAAATATAGAGAATCACAACCCACAAAAGCTTACCTGGACCAAAAGCTGCTGGAACAAGAAACTGCTAGGTGTGCTTAGCTGGACATTTCAATTAAGTTCTAGAGGCTGAGTGCAGGCTAGCTGTAGAGCAAAAGACTCCTGAGGTCAAGTCTAAGGGGGCCCCCAACCATGGTGGACTTTAGCTCCAAAAACTCCACCAACTCCTTTGGCTAAAGCTGGAACAATTTAACCAACAAGTAAAATAGGGTTGGATTATAACCCAGATTATAAAATGGGTATTCCTGAGTCCATACTGATAGAAATTAATGTTGAGTGATAAGTGGGGAATAAGAGACATATAACTTATGAAGGCATTCCATCTTAAAGGAAGAAGCACATAATGCCCTTCCCCTGAAGTGTGGATTGAATGCAGTGGTTTCTTTCCAATGGAGCAGAATGAAATGAAGAAAGGAAAAATAAAGTTCCTTTCCAATCAAGAAACCTGGCAAATAGCACTTCAGCCAGGTGATTAAGGTAAATCATGTTGGCAGGATGTACCCTCAATATAAGTGTCATTTTACTCCTCTTATCTTTTTCTTCCCCCCACAAAAGAAAAAAAAACATAAATCTTGTGCAATCATAAAAACACACCAAACAAATCCAAACTGAAGGATATTCTACAAAATACCTGAGCGGTAATCCTCAGAAACGTCAAGTTCATCAAAAACAAGGAGGAGAAACTGTCACAGTCAACAGACACCTAAGGAGACGTGACAGCTAGATGTGACGTGGTGTCCTGAATTGGGTCTTGGGAAAGCACAAAGACATTACATGAAAATTAAGGGAATCTGAATGAGTTATGAGATTCAGTTAATAACGACGTGGCAGTATTTATTCAATTGATTCATTAATGACATCTAATGGGATTTCTAATGGGGGGCTGTGTGCAGGGGTATATAGGAATTTTCTGTACTCTCTGCTCCATTTTGCTATAAATCTGGAACAGTTCTAATAATAAAATTTATCAGAATAACTGCTTGGTTTGGGTTGACAAAAACAATATTGCTTTGGTTTGACTGTATTCCCCTAAAAGCATGTTAGAAACTTAATTCCCCTCCCCAGGGGGGAACAGTGTTGGGTTGTGGGGCCTAATGAGAGGGGATCAGGCCATGGAGGCTCTGCCCTCATGAGAGAACAATGCTCTAATTGTGGAAGGAGTTTTCCTATAAAAGGAGGAGTTTGTGTGTGCTTTCTAGCCCCTCTTCCCCATTCCCCTTGCTCTTGTGCTCTCTCTCGCTTTCTCTTGCACTTTCTCTCTCTCTCTCTCTCTCTCTCTCTCTCTCTCTCTCTCACCTACTCACTTTCCATCTTGGGATGACACAGCAAAAGGTCACCCAGCCTGATATTGAACTTCCAGATTCCCAGAACTGTGGGAATAAATTTCTTTTATTTATAAGTTTCTCAGTCTCGGGTATTCTGTTATAGCAGCACAAAACACCTATATTTTGGTTTCCATTCCTATTCATGTTACTAATTTATTTTATGACCCTGAGCAATCAGTGGTCCCTCAGTTTATGGAACAGTAGTTGGAGATTACAAGTCAACTAGAAATCTATATCCAAACTTTGCTTTGGTTCAAGTAGCACATTGTTGCTCAAAAGATTAAAAGAGAGCCAAGCATGGTGGTGCATGCCACCAGTACTAGGGAGACTGAGATAGGAAGATCACAGGTTAAAGACCACCTTCAGCAATTTAGCAAGACTCTCAGCAACCTAGTGAAACCCTGTTTCAAAACAAAGAAATAAAATGGGCTAGGGGTATAAGCTCAGAGGTAGAAGACCCCAGGGGTCAATCCCAGTACCACACACACAAAAAAAGATTTAAAGATCATATAGGAGTTGTGACAGCCCTACAAAAACATCTGATAATTTGGGGATGGGAGATATACACATTAAAAAAAAATACTAGCTGGGTGTGGTGGCGCTTGCCTGTGATCCCAGGATTTGGGAGGCTGAGACAGTAGAGTCACAGGTTCAAGGACAACCTCAGCAACATACTAAGATTCTCAACAACTTAGGGAGACCCTGTTTCAAAACAAACAATTTTTTTAAAAAGCTAGGGATGTAGCTCAGAGGTAGAATGCCCCTGGTTTCAATCCTCAGTATCACATGCCCAAAAAACTAGCAATTTACAATAAATACTAAGTAATTATATTTGCTATCTAAGTTCAGAGATATGGTGAAAACTTGAACCAGGACAAGTGCTGTAGAGAAACTAGTGCAAGATTTGGAGAGGTAGAAGGAAGAGAGGGTAGAAACGGATGAGTAGGAGTGGAGCCATTCAGATGTAGTGGGGAACGACCCAGAGTTCAGATGGGAGTTACCAGAGAATTTCTAGTTATGCAGTCTTAAGAAGTATGCACATCACCCTTATTTTCAGAGTTCCCAAAATGCTGACCCATAAGCCAGAGAGCCTAACAATTATAATATTCCAGCCCACAAACACTTGGGAAATTCACAGCAAATATTAATTTAAAAACAAAGCAAATATTAATAACTTTAATAATGCATCTTGATTCCAAGGACCTCAAGATATTTCTCAAACATAATTTCATTTAAAGTTTCTGAAAGTACTAAAAGGATGAACTAAAAATACCTATGTAAAAGAATAGAAGATGGGTTTTTTAAAGATAGAACTGAGACAAAAACCTGAGTTTCCAGAATCTTACACAAGAGGGTTTTTCTCTGGGTTCCATAGCCATCTCCTAGTAGATAATATGGAATGTTCATTAAAATTTAGAGGGAATGAATACGTTTCAACAAAGACATTTTCAAAGCCATAGGGCTTGCGTACGAAGAAGATACACACCTGGGGGAAAAAACTGACATGATTAATTTGACTGAATAGTAAACTACTTTATTTTCATATTCTATTTATATAAATATTACTAAATGACAAAGAATGGAATACTGTTTTAGATGGAGATCCTATTTTTTTTCTTATGTGAAAACAAGACAGGTTCTAGAAAAACCCTATTTTCTTTCTCCTTTAAAACCTCGAAAGGGATAGGTATTAAGCCCAGCATCCCTGTGGGCACCCCAATTAAGGAGCCACACTTCACCCCGCCATTCTCTAACACCAAACACAAACTCCAACAGTGTTTTTTAGAAACCTGCCAACATTTAAGAATGTTCTACAATAAAGAATAATAATGATACGCCGGGCGTGGTGGCGCAGGCTTGTAATCCCAGTACTTTGGGAGGCAGAGACCAGAGGATCCGGGTTAGCGGCCAGCCTCAGCTCTCTCTCTATCTCTCTCTCCCTCCCTCTCTCTCTCTCTCTCTCTCTCTCTCTCCCTCCTTAGTGCGGCCCTCCGCAACTTCGTGAGACCTGGTTTCAAAATAAAGTATAAAAAATAGGGCCAGGGGTGTAGTGCGGAGGTAGAACGCCCCTGCATTCAATCCCTGGTACCGCAAAAAAAAAAAAAGAATAATAATGATAATATTTAAACTCTGTAAAAAAAATCATACTTTTTAGCCGGGCATGGTGGCGCACTTGTAATCCCAGTACTTGGGAGGCTGAGACTGGAGGATCCAGGTTCATGGCCAGCCTCAGCTACTTAGTGAGGCCCTCTGCAACTTAGTGAGAACCTGTTTCAAAATAAAGAATAAAAAATAGGGCTGGGGGTGTAGCTCAGAGGTAAAAATGCCCCTGGATTCAATTCCCAGTACCACAAAAATAATAATAATAAAATCATACTTTTTTCCAGGTGTTTTCACATACATTTTCTTTTGACTTTGGACTTCACAGCTGGGTAAAACATATCATTTTCTAAAAAGGAAATAGAGACTTGGAATATTGATGTGATCTAGCCAAGATCAGGTGCCTAAGGAAGGGCATGACTTACTAATTTTATCACCAAAGCCTCATTTCAAAGCATGAAAACCTTCATTTCAGAAATGTATCGCTCATGGAGAGGGACCATGAAATATTGCTGTTCTATGAGGACTTTTGTTTCATTTCATGTGATTCTAGCAATTCAGCAGATATCTTTCTCTATGGGCAGTTAGCCAGGAGAAAGAAATGGCTTCATACTAGAGGGTCAGAAATTAAAATAGCAGCAATTAAAATGGGATTCGGCCTACAGCATTAACACACTGTCCACAACTCCGGCTTCAGGATGAACTTTACCAAAAGTGCAGGCAGGGGGCAGATGGAGTAGGGAGGGATTAGAAGTGAGGAAGGCTGTGATGTGGTCACTCAGCCTCAAGGTTTCAAATCAGCCTGTGCCATCCCCTGCCAGGGACGTGGCTCTTGATTCTTCTTAATGGTTAAGCTCTAACTCAGTGACTATTTGACAATCTTACCATATCATTCTACAGAAGATCACTCTAATACCTTGGCTCCCTGGGTTACACCCCAGGGATCAAGAACAACCTTCTTTTACAGCACTAATTATTTCCAGAGCCACAGCACCCTGGTAAGTCTGGGCTCTCAGACTTGGGCTCTGCTATTTCCCATCCTATTGACTGCTATTTAAAACCAGTTGCTGGTTGCTCGCTAAGGGTCTTCAGCAACTTAGCGAGACCCTGTTTCAAAATAAAAGATAAAATAGGGCCGGGGGTGTAGTTCAGAGGTAGAACGCCCCTGGGTTCAATCCCCAGTACCAAAAAATAAAATAAAATAATAAAATAAAATATAAAACCAGTTGCTACCAACTGACCTTGCAAGTGCTGATTTCTCACCCAGCTGTTCTCCTCCTCTCTACCATTCATCTCCAACATCCTTGGCAATCAGGTATCGTTGACAAGAAACAAAACTTTCAATGGCAGTGACCCAAAGAGAACTGCTTACAGTTGATTTCAAATATGTATGTATATATTTATTTATTTTGACACTGGGGATTGAACCCAGGGGCATTCTACCTCTGAGCTACACCCCCAACCATTTTTATTTTGAAACAGGGTCTCACTAAATTGTTGAGGGTCTCGCTACTTTGCTGAGGCTGGCCTTGAACCTGTGATCCTCCCTTCTCACCTCCCAAGTACTGGGATTACAGGCATGTGCCACCAAGCCTGGTTGATTTCAAATTTTTAAATTTCAGAATAGCCTTGAATTCCTCATAGTTAATCCCACTGGCTGCATTTTATTTATGTTTGATATTTTCTTTTCTAAAAATAATTTTTATTTTTTTAGAAAACTTCTAATTGGCAAAATAATACATGTAAATTTTAGAGAACCTTTGGGGGATAAAACAAAAATACAAGAATCACGCGTATTTCTCAATTAGTTTCTCAGTGAATATTAATAATATAGATCACACTGCAATCGTTTGTTTTGCTAATTTCATTTAATATTTCATCACGAATATTTTCTCCTGCAGAAATATTGTGTGAAAATGTTTTTAGATGCTGCATGATTTTCTGTCACACAAATGTATGGTAATTTATTTAATCATGGCCCTACGGTCTTTTCCTCTCAGTTCATGGAAACTGTTTTAAGGTGAAGTCGAACAGAGATGTTGCTTAAGAAATAAGAAGCATTGCCATGAGCTCAGAAAAACTTTTTGTGGCCTAGAGGAGGGAATAATTTATTAAATATAAAAACCCCAAATTATAAAGAAAAATGTTGACATACAAGATATACCAAAATTAAAAACTTCTCTTCAGTCGGGCATGGTGGCACATATTTGTAATCCCAGTACGTGGGAGGCTAAGACTGGAGGATCTGTGTTCGCAGCCAGCCTCAGCTACTTAGTGAGGCCCTCTGTTTCAAAATAAAGAATAAAATCGGGCTGGGGGTGTAGCTTGGAGGTAGAATGCCCCTGGGTTCAATCCCCAGTATCGCAAAAAAAAAAAAAACTTCATCAAAAGATATCAGATAAAGAAAGTAAAAATTTGAGCAAAAAACTGGGAGAAGATATTTGTCATATATTAAAAGATTAGCATAAAATTCACAAAATAAATATGCAAATCAATCAATAAATGGTTTCTCTCCTTTTTTGTGTTTTTTTGTTGTTGTACTGGGAATTGAAACCAGAGGCCTCCTGGGTAATCACCAGTATTACAAGAAAAAAAAAAAGAAAAATGACAACTCTTCACAAAAAAGACAATTAAGTGGTGAATATCTGTAATCCCAGTATTTGGGAGGCTAAGACAGGAGGATTGCAGGTTCAATGACAGCCTAAGTAATGAAGCAAGGCCCTCAGCAACTTAGCAAGACGCTGTTTCTAAAATAAAACAAGACTAGAGGGGAGCTTGGAGGTAGAATGCCCTTGGGTTCAATCCGCAGTAACCCCCCCCACACACACACACATACACAAAGGCAAGAAAAGAGGCCTAAAGATTTAGGAAATACCAATTTAGAAATCAAATTGGTATCATATAGTAGCATGTAAGCATGCACATATACTATAAGCTAACAATTCAACTCTTAGATATACATCTTAAAGAAACTTTCACAAAAGTATGATCATTCTTTGTCATGGTAAAATGTAAGAGTGGAATTGGTAGTAATTGTGGTATATTTATTTTCTAGAATATTATTGCTATGATTTGAATAAATGCCCCTCAAGGGTCCATGAGTTGGTTGGTCACCAACCTGTGATGCTGTTGGGAGGTGGTAGAAACTTTAAGAGGTGTGTAATAAGATGAAGTTAGGTCACTGAGGGTGTGCCCTACAAGGGGACAGTAAAACCCCAGTCCCTTTCTTTCTCTCTTTTGTGTCTTGGATTCCATGAGGTGAATAGCTGTGTGCCATGCCATGATGTCCTGCCTTACCACAGGCTCAAAAACAACAGAGCCAACTGACCATTGGCCCTGAAACCATAACCCAAACCTCTGAAACTATAACCCAAATTAAATATTTTCTCCGTATGAGCTTCTTATCTCAGGTATTTTGTCACAGCAACAGAAAACTGACCAGTGTAATGGCGTAGCAATGAAGATGAATAAACTACAACTACATGCAACAACACAGATCAATCTCAAGACTATAATGTTGCGTGGAACAGCAAGTTACAGAATAACCTAAGTATGATGATTTCATTTCTATAATTTCAAATGTACTCGAAACCAAATTGTTTAGAGATAGGAAAATATAGATACAACTATGCAGGAAAAAAACAAGGGAACTATGACCACAAAATCCAGAATAGTACTAACCTCTTACGAAGCACAGACATGATGGACAAAGGGACGTGCACCTAAGGAGCATCAAAGGCAATGCTTCTCTTTCCTCACCGGAACAGCAGGTGTACCAGAGGCTGCTGGTTTTCATTCTCTATTCTTTACCCATATTTTAGAAATACTTCTTTAATTTTGTTACAATAGGTAACAAAAATAAAACAAAAAGACTGTGCTGTCTTCAGTACCTGTTAGTGTCCTGGTGCTAACTCTTCCTTTTCAAGCCTCTTTCCGCAGTTTTTAAAATGAACTTTAATAATATCTACCTCATAGAGCTGGATGAAGACAGTTTAGAGTAGTATCTGGCATACAGTAGGTGCTTACAATGGGTAATTTTCATCACTATTTACATTAATATCATTGTATGTATTATTGCCAATGCAACCATCATTGTTGCCAAAACAGTCTTTGGACCCTCTGTTTACCCAATGCTTTAATCCTCTCCACACCAATAAAAACTAACCCAATTGATGACTTGTGCCTTCACTCACTTTTTAAACTTCTATATCCTGTCATTCTCATCACCACAAATTCTCTAAATCTGCCACAGTTGCTTTCATGTGTCTCTTACTGGTCTTCACCTAATCTAGGCCATTATTTTCAATTTAAGAATGTTATCTAATATGAAGGAGATGTACAATGATTCCCCATTCATTCCATTTTTTATTTCTATTCCTCCCAAAATAAAGCCCTCATCACTAAGCTTGGTTCAATATTCAATCGGGCTGGGGTGTAGCTCAGTGGTAGAGCATGTGCTTAGTACGTGCAAGGTCCTGTGCTCAATCCTCAGCACTGGGAAAAAGGAAGGAAGGAAGGAAGGAAGGAAGGAAGGAAGGAAGGAAGGAAGGAATTTCTTGGTTGCAATATTCACTTACAACAAGTGGGAGCAACTCAGTGCCCCCCAACATCTTGCCCTATATGATGGGTACATTTGTATGTGTTTAAGAGATTACCATAGCGTGAACGATGGGCTATAAAAGGCATGAATTAACAAAGCATAAATAGACTTAGAGGACCCTTGTTTAAGTTAAAGGGCAGAGCACAATGTTTGCCTCTCATTTATTCCGACAACAATGCCATTAGAATGACAAAATTCAACCCCAAAAGGAATAAATCTATAAAATGAATCAGAGGGCAAGCAAAGCACTAAAGTCCTGAGAAGGGGAAAGTCGCAAGGAGGTCTGTTATGAATGAAACAGAACAGGAGAAGCTGTCACCAGGGGTTGCGAACCCTGCATGTGCTCTGCGCTCATGTCAGCCGGGACAGATGCTGGTGGAAGGGGAGGGCAGGTGAAAGGCTGCTGCAGAGAGGCTGCCCACACAAGGAGAGCCCAAGCCCTGCCAAGACATAGGCAGAGCCACTAGAAGCTTTTTTATTTATTTACTTATTTTTATTTTTTGGTACTGGAGATTGAACCCAGGGGTGTTCCACCTCCAAGCTATAGCCCTGGCCTTTTTTATTTTTTATTTTGAAATAGGGTCTTGTTAAGTTACTGAGACTGTCCTTGAACCTGTGATCCTCCTGTCTCAGCCTCCCAAGTACTGGAATTATAGGCATGTGCCAGCACACCCAGATTTTTATATGCACACATACAAAAAAAAAAAACTAAGAGGGCTCATTCTGAAGATTTGAGTAACTATTGCAGAAGCTAGACTATTGATTTTGAAGTTGGCACCTGTCTATCCTGCCATTTATGAGTTGTCAGCCTAAGAGGAAGTCTCTGTTCATTCACCCCTAGAACATAGATTGACAGTTTGCAGGACCCATCCAAGTAGAGTTTCCAATAAACTTCTATATTCAGGAGAAATTAATGTGGGAAACAGATGTGTGATACACACACACACTCAAGAGAAAAAAATTATACTACCTATCTAGATGACCAGCCTAGTTCTGTACTACTGAATATGAACAATTGGAAATGATTAGGTATGTTATTTCTATAAAAGATAACAACATAAGTAAGATAGACAATTTAAAAGTTTTAAATTAACTTTAGAAGAAAACAATTGCCAAACAGAGAGATTATCTTCTTCAATGAGGTTCAAAAACACAAAAAGCTAGCCTGTATTTAGGGTTTACTATGTGCCAAACAAGAACCTGAGAATGTTGCATGCTTAGTTTAATTTATTCTTCTTGATGTCTGTATATAAGAGTAGACGGAAAACTCTAAATTCAAAGAAATTAAGAAACAGTTTTAATGTCACAGTAAGTGACTGAGCCAACATTAGCACCTAGGCCTTCTCCCACCGAAGTCTCAGCCTCGTATTCTATGCCTTGTGAAACATGGTATCTATAAAACAAAAAAGGGTCTCCATATTACCAGAGTATAAAAAAGCTTCCATAAATGTCAATCGTGATTAGCAAGAAGAAAACCAGAAGATAACATCAAGGAATTTTCCAAGAACACAGAGCCAAGAAATAAATAACAAAATAAATAAGAGAGAGAGAGAGAGCAAGAGCAAGAGAGAGAGAGAGAGAGAAGACAATTTGAGCTAAGAGGGAAGAAACATAAAAGATCTATATCTGAGTGATTGAAGTTGTACAAACTGAAGACAGAAAAGATAGGTGTTTTCATAGTAGAAGAATAAGCAAATTTCCCAGCCCAAGTAATAATAAAAGAAACCTAGACATACTTTCACATGACTTTACACACCTCACATAAGGAGTGTACATATCTTAAACACTTCCAAAATGAAAGAAAATAATAAAAGGAAAAACAAAGGCATAACATTCATTCTGCTACTGTCATCCCTAAATGCTAGGAAATAAAGTATCTTCAGAGTTTCCAAGAAAAATTTGGAACCTAGGTTACCTATTTTCACATGTGAGGAAAAATAAATATTTTTTTAGATATTCAAGAATTTGAAAAATGTATCTCTCACACACACTCCTGAGGAAGTCACCTGGGGATGGCCTCATCAAAACAAAAATGGAAAAAGGAAAGACATAAGGAATAACAGAAATAAACAGGAATAAAGTAAAAGGAAACAGCTAATTCAGCAAGCCTGGGAAGCAACTGGCTTCAATGAAGACAGGAAAATACTGGTCACCAGTAGGAAAATCTCAAAACAAAAAGTGAAATAGCAGCCGATTAATCGTTTAAAATAAGCCAAATGAGATTAGCGATACTGCGGAAAAGGCATCTATCCCTCTACAGTTACCAGAAGGAGGGAGGGAGAGAAGAGCAGAAACATTAGGAAAATTGGAAAACATAAAACTATTTTTTACATACATAAAGCCAACCAAAATGTGGCATAATTTTGTGTAGTTACTGGAGTGAAAGAAAACAACAGTATTCACTTGACTCTGATGATAGATTTGAGAGTGAGGAGAAGTGGGTAATCGGGCCCAGGAAGAAGGAGAGTAATCTCGCTCATCATCTTGGAATCTGCTTAGAGGTAAAGCATGAAAGAATTTGTTAATGGTTTCAAAGCTGAATGTGAATGTTAATCTACGTTGATAATGTACGAGTTACAGCTAACAGAGGTTGGAAAATGGAGTTGGAAAATAGATGTATAAGGAAGAGGAGAGGTGCAGATGTCCTCCTCAAACCTAATGATGAATCAGCAGATCCCATGTTAAGACTAGGAAACAAGAGTAGAAATTAAAGTTCATTAACAAAAGTTATAGAGAATGGCTAGGGATGTAGCTCAGTGGTATAGTGACTGCCTGACATATACAAGGTCCTGGGTTCAATCCCCAGCACTGAAAAAAATGAAATAACAGAGATATATATAAATAACCTTTCTGAAATGTGCAAGTATTCAAAATTATAAAAGGGAGGGAATTATTGAGGGAAGATTGTATAATAAGTTGCCGTATTTCACAGTGAGAAATAGTGATGATATCTAAAATTGATAAATCGATTAGTATGTAAGCATATGATTTAAAATTATGTAATTAACTAAGAGATGAACCAAAATCAGAAATAGATTAAATGGTGAATGTGTTTGAAAGACTATGAAGATGGGAATTATGGGACTGGGGCTATTTTTGATGAACAATTTGATACTGTTGAGCGCTACTCATTGCACATGGTACCCCAGTAACTACAAAAGAAAAGGAATGGATAAAATTTTAAATGCACACAGTAGACTGAAAGCCTGGGACGGATGCCCATGGAAATGGCATCACAAAAAATAAAATATAAAGGAATTGTCAAATCCAGTCTCCATAAAATGCCTGATAACTAACATTATTTTCCAAGGCTACTTATAAAATCTCTTTTCTTTTTTCCATACATATTTCAGGATTACTTCCTCTCCATTACTTTCTGAAACTCAATGAGCCCAATATATTTTGAATAGTGTGCATTCTTTTTGCCAACTTTCAAATTCAAAAGATATATATGGTAGAAAATTGGGCAATCCTGAAAAATACATAGAACAAATGACCATAATCCACTACCTGGAAGCAACCACTTTTGACAATTATCTTGGTTGCTTAACATAACTGAAATGATACCACAACTAATACTTTGCGTCCTATTTTCAAAAATAATAGAAAATATGTTCCATGCTCTTAGAGAAACTATTCATCATTTTTTAAATAAATTTTGAGGATTATAAAAGTAATACATAACAAATGTAGAAAATAAAGAAAAGTGTAAAAGAAAATAACAATCCTTTTCAATTTTATAATCCAATTATATTTAGTTTTAACATTTTCATATATTTTCCCCATATTTTCTGTGTGTATATACATTGTAATAGTTGGTGGATAGGATCTGAATGTTTGTTCCCTTTTTTCTTACTAAATATTATAACAAAATTTTCCTCCTATATGTAAATCTCCTCATGAATATCTTTTACAGGTTTTATTTATCAAATTTTAATTGGCTCTTGTCCTACTATTAAGTACTTAGTGTTCTTCCAATATTCCCATTATTCAAATTATAAATAATGATGAAACGAAAACATCTCTACACAAAATCTTTACCTCTTTCAGATTATTTTCACAGATTCAGTATTTATACTTCTGGAAATTGAAGCTAAGAGGTGTCCGATAAATTCAGACACAAAAAGACCACTCTGAATGCAATAATTAGAAAAGCATTGTAATTTACATAAAGGAAGGGCTATTCTCTGACTTACATGAAATGTTACAGCCTAAACTGAAAAACAGACGTCTGAATGAGAGCGTTTTTCCAGTGCTTTGTAAGTCTGAGAAAACATGAAGCCTTTTAGGTTGACTGTACATACAACGACCTTAGAAACAGCAGCCTCCTTTCTCCCCAAAGTGAGTAATAATTTATACCAGACAAACAAACAACACTGCCAGTTTCACTGCTTTTATGGCCAATGTATCTCCATGGAAGCAGCCGAGCAGGTAAAGATTCTGAGTCAACTATAAAGTACCAGTGCTTATTTACAAGGCTATTAAAGGGTTGCCTTAACAAATCATGCTCTCTCTCTGATCCTAATGATTCCAGCAAGGCATTGAGTTTAGGTAATGGTGTATATCTGATCAAATAGAAATTGGATCACTAGAAATAGTACAGAAACATGGTTTTCAAGAGATATTGGAATGTTCTTGGGGTTTATTTGCAGATTCCAAAAAAAGAAAAAGAAAAAGACCCAATGACTTCTATAGATCATTTAGGATTTTAAGATCTAAAGGCAAAGCACTAACTTTATCATATTGGTTATCTTGTAACCCTGAAAAAAACACAGGATGCTGGTACTATGATGTTGACTTTCACTTCAGGGATTTGTGTTAAATACTTGAGTTTTAAATGTTGGGGGTTGCATTCAGTATTTCTCCTCTAGTACCTTGCTTGGAATTTCTGAAGTTCTATCAGGTGCATAAAGGTGATTGGATGGTAGTGTAGTGATGACTCTTGAAGATGGAGTAAACACAAGACAGCATATTATTCCACACAGGAAATAAGTTACAAAGGAGGTGTTGGAAGACCCAGAGTCTGTAGAGAAGGTCACTTAGAGATCTGAAAATAGACCCATATGACTTGAAAATGGATTTGATGGAGAGTGAAGTAGAGGAGGAATAGGAAGAAGGAAGGAAGGAAGGAAGGAAGGAAGGAAGGAAGGAAGGAAGGAAGGAGCAGAGACTGATCACAAAGAGCTTTGTATCTAGGTTAAAGTGGTTAAAAATTCATTGGAGGTATTTAAACACATTATGTCATTTGCAGCAAAATGGATGGAACTAGGGAATATTATGCTAAGAGATCAGCCAGTTGCAGAAAGTCAAGGGTCAGATGTTGTGATGGCTAACCTGGATTGTCAATTTGACTGGATTATGAAACATCTCAGATTATGTGACCTTGGGTGTGCTGATAAGATGACTGGTTTATGCAATGGCAGATTGAAGGGGAAGTTCTACCCTGAATGTAGACAGTGTTCTGATAGGCGCAGAACTTGGATAAAAAGAAAGCTGTGTGAATGAGGTGCTTTCTTCCTGAGAAAAGTGCGTCTGCTCTTGCCTGGGATCTCAGCCTTCAACTCTTTGGACTGGACTTTCACCATCGTTCCTCTGGAGAGTGTCCTGGCCTTTCCATGGTGGACTGGGACTGCAGTGTTGAGGGCTCCAATTCTGAGACTCCAGCTCTCAGACCACTCAACCAGCTGTTGGTTCCTCCAGCTGCAGGCAGTCACTTGGGACTACACTGCTTTGAACTGTAAACTGATTTGATAAATCCCCTTTTACCATGTACACATCCTGTGAGTTCTGTTATTCTAGCGAACCGTAATGACTAATACATGTTTTCTCTCATATGTAGAAGCTAGAATGAAAATAGGAGGCAAACATGATTTCAGTCAAATAGGGAGAGAAACCAGTAGAGTAGGGAAGGGGACTGAGAAGGGAGTCGGGGGGAGGGGTGAGGATCCAGGAAGGGAACCATTCAAATAAGGTTCAAGAAGGACTCCCTACCAATCTCACAAACATTTATGGGAGGGGAAGGAGGGATACATGGAGGGAAATACACCAAGTGCTGTGTGCATGTATGTTTGTATCACATTGAATCTCACTATGATGTATAATTACATTGCACCCATGTATAATTGCCTTGCACCAAGATGATTAAGTTAGAATGAGGCGTGGGTGGGTCCTACCCCAAGCTGACTAGGAATCCTAATCCAATCTGACTGGGGTTCTTATAAGAGGTAGTTTGGACACACAGAGACACCAAGGATGTGAGGATACAGAGCAAAGACCCAGTGAAGACACAGCAAGAAAATGGCCAGCTACAAGTCATACAGAGAGGCTTGAGAGAAATCAAAGCTCCGGCTCCAGGTCTCAAATGTGCAGCCTCCAAAACTGTGAGAAAATACATTTCTGTTGCTTAAGCCACATGGTTGGTGGCATTTGCTTATGGCAGCCCGAGCAAACTAGCACAGATGGATATACATCAATCAATCAATCAGAGATATGTTTAGAAGGCAAAGATCACAAAATTCAGCGACTGGATATGAGTATTAATGAAGAAGTAGGAGGCAGAATGACTCCGAATTTGACTTAAGTAGTTAGAAAGATAGACAGTCATGTTCTGAGGCGAGCAATCCAAGAGAAGTAGCAGGAGGAACTAAAAGATAAATTCGGCAGTGGACCTGTTGAGGTGCTCTGTGATTATGAAACAGCTGAGTGGAAAATACCCCGTCTTGGGTAAATGCATGGTTCTGGAGCTCGGGGGAGAGAGGTTGGCTGGAAAAAGGGACCTAAGTTTCATTGTCTTGTAGATAATAGAGACCCTGGCGGGAGAATCCATAAGACTTGGTGACTTGTAGATATGAATCACATATTGTGGAAAAGAATCACAGATGGCCTCATCCCCCTCTGGCACAGGTGATTATAATTTGGCTTTTGGATATTGAGGCAGACACTTGAATGCCCACCAGAAGATATTCCTCTTTCCTTTTTAACAGGAACCTACTTTGGTTCAGGATTGGGGTAGTGATGTGTCAAGCCCCGGGGAATGAATCATGACAGGTGTACGGAACTCACCGCAATCCCAGTTCCTTTTGCCAAAGAAAGTTTAGTAGGCATTTGACCTATTCCGACCAATGAAGATTTATCTAAGATTTGTATTTTTGATCAAAAGAGAAAAAAATATGTGTGAAGACACGTTTATCCCTTTCTTCTTGAATATGAGGACTGGTGAGAAAATATCAAGCCTGATATTGTGGTGGACACATTGTGAGAGTAAGCGAAAGTAGAGACAGCCCCAGAGAGACCTTCCGGAAGGCAACTGTCCAATTACTGAACCCATCCTAGAATCACCTATCTTCTCACGTGTGGGAAAAATATCCCCTCAGTGTTTATTCCACATCAACAACAGGATTCTGTCAACAATCCTGTTTCGTGAAGCTGAAAACATTCTAGTGGGTTCCAGGATTTCCCTCAAACAACTGACCTAGCAAAACAATATAGATGCTTTCTCAAAAGTGTGGGCCACTCCAGGCATGGTGGTGCACGCTTGTAATCCCAGTACTTGGGAGGCTGAGACAGGAAGGTTGCAGGTTTGAGGCCAGCCTCAGCAACTTAGCAGGGCCCCCACTCAGCAACTTAGTGAGACTCTGTTTCAAAATAAAAATTAAAAAATAAAATAGGTCTGTGGGTATAGCTCAGAGGTAGAATATCACTGGGTTCAATTCCCAGTATCAGGAAAAAAAAAACTGTGAGCCATGATGTGTATTTATTCATCCTACTAATGGTGAGTCTTCAGTTTTTAGCCTAGAAGTTCTTTTCTTCCTTTTCATTGTCTGTTTTAAAAGTAATTTTTAAAAAATAATATTGACCACCTTCCCTATGCAAAATAATAAAACCAAATAAAGTGGTAGGATATAAAATAAGAAACATCAAAAATCAGTTCTTTAAAGTATACAATAAAATGGGTTTTGCAATAGGCATCAACTAGTCAAGAGGTACAGTATAATTTCAAGAATAGCTTCATTTAATAATCGGGCAACTAGATGCTAAACAGATACTTTTCATCAGTTGAATTGGAATGAAAATTGCTGAAATTGTTAGCAAAATAATTTCTGTTTCCTTGTTATATAAGAAAAACTTTTCACAAAGACTCTTTTCTGCATTTTTCCATATGAGAGAGAAAAACTATTTCTACTGCTTTACGCTGAATTTTACTATATAAAACCCTTCAAAATGACTTTTCCTCTGTGGTTTAATGCAGGAATAGAGATAAGAATGCATCTCTGGTTTCCTGAGGGAATTCCAGTAAAACTTAAAAAAAAAGGCGAATAATACTAATTCTTTTCAAATACTGCAAAACAGAAAAATGAGGGGAACCATTCCGTTCTTTTTATAAAATGAGAAAAATTTTTGATATTAATACTCAAGATAGATTACTCAGAAAAAGCAAAAATGTAAGCTCTCCAGACCAATTTCACTTACAGCTATCCATGAAAAACTCCTAAAGACAATAGTACCAAACAAAATCTATCAGTACTTCAAAAAGATGAGCAGCGCATCTTGACCAAATATGGCTTATTCTAACATCGTTCAATGTTAGGAAATGGACTAATAGTATTTATAACCAATGTATCGCTTCAACGCTGAAGTCAGACCCCGTCACCTCTCTATTCTAATCACTCCAGTGCCTTCCCGTTTCACTCACAGCAAAACCAAAGGTTCTCACAGTGACCTCGAAGGTCTACATAGTTTGGCAGCTATTGCCTCTGTGTCTCATTCTCTCAGGTAAGTCACACCGGGCAGGCACTCCACTCCTCCGAGAAGAATTCAGAAACATCCCTGCCTTGTGGTGTTTGCACTGCTGATCCCTGAGTCTGGAATACTTCCCCCAAATATCTGCAGGGTTCAACCTTTTGCCTTCGATTGTTTGCTTAAATGTCGCCCTCACAGAAAGGCTTCTGCTGACCATCCTGCTTAAGTTTGCAAGCATCCAGATCCAATCTGGGATACTTCCAATTCCCTTACCCTGCTCTGTGTTTTTTTATAGCACTTTGATATCATATTCTAGAACTGATGCTATTTATGCATATTGATTTTCATCTATTCTTTCTCTCTCCCACCATAATGTAAAAACTCTAAGAAGACAGGACTCTATTTTGTTCACCACTGTATCTATATACCTATGACAGTCCCCAGCACACAGCATTCAACTGATTTTTAAAAAGTGACTGAGCCGAGTGTGGTGGCGCACACCAGTAATCCCAGTACTTGGGAGGCTAAGACAGGAGGATCACAGGTTTGAGGACAGCCTCAGCAAGTAGTGAGACTCTCATCAACCTAGTGAGACCGTTTCCAAATAAAAAATAAAATCAGGCTGGGGGGTGTAGCTTGAAGATAGAATGCTTCTGGGTTCAATCTCCAGTACCACATACACAAAAAAGTGGCCGAATAATTATGTTTATTGTATATACAAAGCACAAGCTATTCTTTATAGACACTAAAAAGCCAGTTGGTAAATGAACAAATATTCTTGCTAAATTCTCATCTAAATAGAAATTGATGACCAAATCCAAAATATGATTTACATCAAAAGCATCCTTAGTAGGGAAACACTGAAAGTGTCACACTATAATAAGGTAAAAGAATGCAACACTCACTACTAATGCCTGACATGCTATGGTATACATTAGGTCAGTTAGAAATAGTACAAAGTTATAGATAGAAAAGACTGGATGGAATAAACTATACCTATATGTGGATAAGAGGATTACACAACAGAAAGTTCAGTGGAAAGCTATCAAAATGAACATAATATTGAGAGGTAGGAAAATATGAAATTAATATACAGAAAGCAATATTTACAGATACAATTTCCAGTTAAAATATAAAATTAGTAGATCCAAGTTTTGACAATAACAACATAGAAAATACTTAGAAATTACATTTCAAACAAATGTGCAAACTCTCTTAGGACAACCGAAACATGAGAGGAAATGGCAATTGAAAAAATGAAAGAATAAATGTCATAAAATGGCAGTTCTCTCTAAATTAATTTATAAATATTATACCAATAAAATATCAACAGATTTTCCCCCTGGAAATGAACAAGAAGATTTTGGAGTTAACATGTAAAAAATACATAAAAACAAGAGGAAATAAATCTATAAATTAAGAGCAGTGGGGCAGGACTTGATTGTCCATATTGGAAAACATATTATAAAACCTCAACAACCAAAACAATATTAACACATGACTTAATCAGCCAAAAACACAAATTAGAAAACCCAGTGTAATATTGTCCTATTGTTGTGGTAACAAATCAGGAGAATATTGACGGCTTAAAACAACACAAATTTATTATCTTACACTTCTATAGGCTGGAGTCCAAAATGAGTTTTACTGGGCTAAAGTCAAGGTATCAGCAGGACTGAGAACCTTCTGGAGCTCTTGCTTTGTCCACCTTCTAGAGACTGCACGAGCTTCTTGGTCCCTGGTCCCTTTCACATTCAAAGCCAACAATAACTGCTCAAGTCTTTCTCAAGCCACGTCCCTCTAACACTGACTTTTCTGCTTCCTGCTTGAGCCAGTGATTATGTTGAATTTATCCAGGTAACCCAGAATAACCTCCCTATCTGAAGGTCAGCTGATTAGCAACCTTAATTGCATTTGCTTAATTCCACTTTTCCATGTTAAAAAAAGAAAGCATGTTTGCAAATTCAGGAATTAGGATATAAGCATCTTTGGGAAGCCAAAGTTCTGCCTAGCACACTAAAAAATAGTCCTGAATATTTAAATGATTTTACACATGATAAAATTGGCATCCAGATGACATGGGGAAAATTTGACTTTTTGATGAACTATTTTAAAACAACTGAGTATCAAATTATTATACTGTCCTCGATAAATCTAAATAAATAAAAGATTTTAAAAAACTAATATTACTTACACCTCACAGATTTGTTAGATTCCAAGAAGTTTGAAAACACACTGTATTGGTGATTATATCGATACATTCTGCTGGTGCAAATTGAAAGGCAATTAGCGGTAGCCACCAACTTTACAAATATCTTTGACCTAACAATTCACTACTCAGAATTTATCCCAACATGAACTCATCCTCTTGTGAAAATGATGCCTTTCCAAACTATTTGAAATAAGGTTTAAAACAACTTAATGTCTATTATAAAATCATCTTAAATAAGTTAGGGAACGTCCATTCAGGGAAAGCAGCATGGCTGCAAATGCTGAGAAAATCTTTATGTACCAATTGGGAATGACCGGGTCCCTGTTCACTAGTTCGTCTCAACTTCCCCACTTTGATGCCTCTTCCTGCTGGAGGATAATACAACCCAACCCTGATGAACTTTGGAGAGGGACGGACTTGCTTTTTCCAGTGAAATGTGGCCATATATGTCACGTGTCACCTCCAAACACAAGACTCAGAGCCAAACCTGGTTTACCATGCCTTTTTTCCTCCCTACCATGAGCCTGACAATGTTCCACATAGATGATGTTTTATCAACCTGCATCCTGAGAAGATGTGACATGGACCATGACCAAGGCTGACCCACACTAGACCTACAGTATGGCTGAGATGTGTTGTGTTAAGACACACAGGGTTTAGGATTAGCATAATAACTATCCTGACCCATACACTCATGTACAAATATCTTTCCAAGATACCTATCATCAAGTGAAAGAACACAAGTTAAGAAGAGAATGAATAAGGATTTCATATTCTTCACTTAAACAGAGGAGATGAAACATAAACATGTGCAGAGTAGCTTGTATAAGCATAACAAATCTCTGGATGACTTTTATCTCTCAGGGCCAATGGGAGCTGGACAAATGGGAGATAGAGTTGAGAGAGAGACTTCATACAGCATATTCCTTTTCATATTTTCAGCTGCTTGATCATAGGTATGTAAAATCTTTTCAAAAATTTAAATAAATTTTAAAGAAAGGAATAGCTACCTCTGAAATACACCTGAATAAAACATTAAGAAAAAGTTGGGGCGTGAGTAGAAGAAAAACCAAATCTGACATCTCTCCAGAGCTTGAACAGGACCCAACAGCCCAGTCTTTCCCATGACTACCATTCCATTATCATTCCCATAGTTGTACCTGCCTCTCAACATGTTCATCTGGGAAAAATCATGTATGAGTGCAATACATGGTTGTGGTGGTGTATGGATCTGCTGTGTACTTTTTGCCTTCCTATGTAACATGTGTGTATGTATGTGTGTGTGTGTGTGTGTGTGTGTGCGTGCAGCTAGAACATAAGCACAATTGATCCAACCTAAAAGGATCCAACAGATACTGATTTCCTAGTCTGGTTCTTAGATGGAGCCAATGTCTTTGATAATAGCAAATATAAAGCAAGTGTGAAAGATGATACATATAAAAGTATTCCGATAAACAAAACAGATCAAGAAACATCCTAAAGGACATGTAGTCCATTAATTTTTTTTTTTTTTTTTTTTTTTTTTT
>PVJS01022857.1:0-30147 GCA_004027185.1 Glis glis | reverse complement strand
TGGCACGCGACGGGTCGGGTCACCACGCCCCCCTGTAACCTATCATAGGTAGAGGCACCTGTCGTCTGTGAGCACGGAAGGAGGTAACTGCCTATCATAGCCCTCCTGAGGCTAGGTGGGGCTATCTGCGGGACCTCCCTCCGAGGGGTCTGCCAGCGCCATCTTTGCCATTGATATGCTGAATCACTGCCACGTGGAAGAGGCCCGGTACTCGGTACTCTAGGGCAGGCTTCTGCTAGTCCACCAGGCCTTTTCATGGCACCGGGTGGAGAGCCCAGCAATTTTTGGTCCGGATTTTCATTTCATTTTTGCAGATGTCTTTCTTTTAACTTTTGAATCATTAGGAAAAATTTGAGCAAGTTGTAGGTGGCTTAGTTTTTCTCCTCCCAACAAAGTGGCTCAGGCAAAGTAATCATGTATATTTGACCTTTAAAATGTAATACTCCAGTGATTGCCAAAAGGCCAGTTCAATGTTTTACTGCACTGCTGCACTTCTACATGTAATACTCAGGAGCTGACATTTATAAAACTACTGGTGCTCTCTGGTGACATCCTGATATCTAAAGTGTTATAAGAATCTATCTTTATCACAATAATGGATATGTAAGTGTGTTAGAGAATAGCATTGAGATCTTTTGAAGGAAAAGGAATATTTTGTCATTCAGTTAATCGAGTATTTTAAGAATAAATGTAATTCCATAAGGTTATTATTTGCTGTGAATATGCAAATTTATATTCTACTCAAAGTAACCATTCCAGTAATTGAGTAAGAAAAATAGCACACTTTAAAATGTCAAAAGTGAATGTAAAATACTTTTTAATAATCCGAAGCTGTTAATGTTATTTTTACTCTCCTTACATAAAACATCGCTGAATATACTGTTTATTTGGCAATGACTTCCACCAAGAGGTCAAATGGGAGATCACTGTGTAATGTAAACCAAACAATCAAAACATAACAAACAAAAAAATTCCTAAAATGCTCTTCTTAATTTTATTGGCTTCATCTAGAAAAAACATTTCTAATATATTCCTATATTTTTAAAATTTATGAAATTAATTGAATACTATTTTAAAGTATAATGAAGATTTTCAGCTAAAATATATTACTATAGAACATTATTTTATTTTAATTTTTACCTTATTTTTATACTTTTATTGGTACATTGTAATTATATATCATAGTGAGTTTCAAAGCCATACAGACAAATACACAAAGGAGGTTTTGGTTTGATTTCTTTCAGGTCTCAACTTGCTACTCTCTCTCTCCTCTTACAAAATAACGAGATTGGTAGTCATACCTTCATACAGGGGTATAGCATAATTTGAACTGTTTCTTTCACAGTCTTTACTTTTCTTCTCCCTATACCCTCCCCCACCCCCTTCTGCTCTTCTACTGGTCTCTCTCCTTGATTATCTAAAATCCCTTTTGTTTTCTATTGCTTAGCTTCCAGATATGAGAGATATCATTTGACCCTTGATTTTCTGAGACTGGTTGGTCTCACTTAGCTTAATATTGTCTAGTTTTATCCATTTTTCTAAAAATGACATAATTTTGTTGTTTTTTATGGTTGAGTGAAATTACAATCTTAAAAATTCAAAGAATATTTTTGATATACATTTTAATTTATGATTTGACTAAAACAGCATTATAACTTACTCTAGGCATGTAATCTGTCAAGAAAACTGATTTAAAATACATCAACATAGAATGTGAACATTAGAGTTCAGTGAATTGTATACACAGATTTTTTTAGTTTTATTTAGCAGAAACACTTTTCTTCTGCTTTGTCATTACTTTTGTAATATTATCTTCATTGTTAAATCAAAATAACTATAATAATTAACTTGTGTGTTAACTATAAAGATAGTTGAATATTCTTTAGAACATTTTCTTAAGAAATATTTAATATTTTTAGTCTTTAAGTGAAACCTGAAATAAATATCAAAGCACTCAAAGTTTCTAAATCTTGTACTCAAATTTCTAAATCTTTTAATCTGAAGCACAAAAAAGTGTTTAATAATATTAAAAGCTGAACAAATTGCTAAATGTACATTGAAGTTTATGGTATGCAATTTATGGAAATAGTAGAGGGATTGTTGCTATCACACTGATACTGAAAGAAAATGTGTTTGAGTAAGAAGATAAAGCTCCTAGACAACTTCAAGCAAATTTAAAAATTATATTATTGATTACTAAATTATAAATAAATATTAATTATACTAATTAAATAAATTTTAGTATGCCTAAGGGAAGGCAAACATTCATAGATATATGAAAATGATCAGGAAAAAGGTTATAAAATAAAACTTTAAGAAAAAAAAGAGATTAAAAGGCTTAGGAAACCCAAAAGACATTGATTTGTGAAAATTATTTGAAAATAAAATGGAAGATTATATAAGTACATAATAGTCATTAGCATCATAGTGACATATGGACACATCCAGCAACACTGAAGAAAGTTGTGATAGTATATCAGAAACATCATTGGATTAGGAATGAGGAAATTTATATAACAATCTTGGTTTAGCCTCTTGTTTATGAGATCTTTGAGTATGCATATACACATACATATGTTTGATCTATTATATATATTTATTATTTATATATATTTATTATTTCCCTTGGAATAGCTTTTTATATCAAAGCTAATCATAAGAAGAGATTGGGTTCCATAACAATAAAAATATTCACTACCCTATGACAGATATATTTTGGGACTTGTTCCCTTAGTATAGGTTCACTTATAAAAACAGCTTCTTCACCTCTACACCATCTTCCTCACAGAGTTAAGGAACCCACTTTTATCATGTGTTCTTATGTACTCATAGCCCACCCATACCCAGACAATGTGTCCTGGAATTTGGAAAGGATTATCTGCTTATTGAAGAAATCATACACAAGAAGAAAAAGCCAGTTTACAAAGAAGCAGAAAATTGTGAATCAGAAAAGACAAACAACTATTAGAATGTTGGTGACGCTCACTCCAAACTATGATTCTCTTCCATCTAGAAGAAGCTACTTAATTTCTGTAATCATATCCGCTGTATTGTATTGCTCTTTGTCTCATGTTGTTTACCTAGGAGCTCCATATTATTATTTACATTACATGCAATAAAGCCTTAGCTTTTCTAGAAATGTGTGTATTTAGAAGCTACATCACTTTTTAAACCTAAGATCTTTTGTTCAATGATTTAACAAACCTTATTTTATGAATCAATAAAAATTAAATTTATAAAAATAAACTGATAAGTATAAATTGTTGTGATTACTATATAAGACAAAATATATTATTATGTGCTATTATATGCTCTAATAAAATATTTTATAATCAGTAAAAAGGGAAATTTTAAGAGAAAATTGAGCAAAGAATATATAAAGAAATTACAAGCTGGGTGTGATGGCACATGCTTATAATCATAGTACTTCGGAGGCTGAGACACAAGGATCACAGGTTCAAGCACCCTCAGCAACTTAGCAAGACCCTGTTTTAAAATTAAAAATAAAATGGGTTTAGGGGTGTAGCTCTTAAGTAGAATGCCTCTGAGTTCAATCACCAGTACCAAAAAAAGTTACAGAATTATTATAAATGCTAATTAATATGAAACAGCCAACTGCTCTGTTAATCAGAAAATTATATGTTGCAACGTAAAAAAGTGCTCATTTTGCTGAGCGTGGTGGCGCACGCTTGTAACCCCAGTACTTTGGGAGGCGGAGACCAGAGGATCCGCGTTCGCTGCCAGCCTCAGCTCTCTCTCTCTCTCTCCTTCTCTTTCTTCCCCTGTCTGTCTGTCTCTCTCTATCTCTCTCTCTCTCTACTTAGTGAGGCCTCTGCAACTTTGTGAAACTCGGTTTCAAAATAAAGTATAAAAAATAGGGCCGGGGGTGTAGCGCGGAGGTAGAATGCCCCTGGGTTCAATCCCCGGTACCGCAAAAAAAAGTGCTCATTTTTAGAGACACAATTATTACATTAATGGAAATTCAATGCCAGTACAGAAGAGTTTTAACTTCTTATAGAATACAATAGGATAGCCTTCTAAAGAACAGTTTTGCAGAATTGAACCACCTGAAAAAATATATATACAAAACTATCTGTGCAAGGATATAGAAAAGGTATTATTTATAGAAACAGAACAGCTAAAATATAAACATTATATAATTTTGAAACATTAAAGTGTATTGTGATTAAATAATTATGTATATTCAAAATAAACTTTTATAAAAGGAATGCATTTTTTCTATTGTATAACTGAACATTAATCACCAAAAAACATTCTTATATTAAAATAAAATTAAGCTATAGAATTTATGCATTATATGAACATATTTAAAATATGCTTTTTATCCATATATTTCCTCTGAGGTACAAAATCCTAGTCATGGTGGAAGATAGATACTTCTTGAACATTTCTACTTTTATTATGTTTACTTCATATTGGATTGTTATTTCTTTAATAATTAACACAGTACAGAGAGAGTCCACACAACCAATTTTTATATCTTAATATCTTAGTAGTATGTTGCAGTCATAATAACTTATTAATCAGTATTGACACATTATTTTAAAGTCCATATGGGGAAGTAAGGGGGCGAGATCTGGAGGGAAATGCTTCAAGGGTTGTGTGTGTGTATCGTTATAATTCAATACCTCAGTATGATGTATAATTATGATGATCCAATAAAAGTATACAAAAGAAAAAAATATAAGGAAAAAAGTCCATACTGTGTAACTGAAGTTCTCAAAAGAAGCCACATGTCTATTGAAGATCCTGCAGACCATTTGAGCTTGTTTGACTAGAGCATTATGACTGTAGAGATGTAGAGATGGAATTGGAAGACTGAGACAGGAAGATCACAAGTTCGAGGACAGCTTCAGAAACATAGCAAGGCTCTCCCTAGCAAGACCAATTCAAAAAATAAAAATAGGGCTGTGGTTGTAGCTCAGAGGTAGAATGCCCCTAGGAGTTCAATACTCAGTAACACACACACACACACACACACACACACACACACACACACACACACACACACGAAGAGCCCAAATTATGTTGGCTTGTCTTAGTTCCTTTAATAGCCATCTGCTTTCAACCTCTGTATCTGACCTAATGCCCTACTGTTAGGTAAAATTAAGAATCACTTGACTTAGCAAACCTCTAGCTTCCACCAGCCCTAAAGGTAGGAATGCTATAAGAAGATAACATCTGAAACTGAAAATATTTCCCCAGTCTTCTGTAGCCCTCCTATCTAATGCCTCCACCAAGATATGTATTGAAAGCTTTTATGATCTTGGAAGATGATGTTAGAAACCAAGTTCTGGGACAGTCTTTTCAACAAATGATATGGGTAAAATTGGATATCCACATGCAGAAGAATGAAATGAGACTCCTCTACCTCACAAATTATAAAAAATTCAAAATACATTAAAGTTTTTAAAAATAAGTCATGAAACTATAAAAGTTCTAGAAGAAAACACAGTGAGAAGAACTCAGGAATTTGGAGTGGGCAAGGATATATTTTGGATGAGATCCTAAAAGTATAGAAAACAAAACCAAAAGCAAACCCATGGGATTACATTAAACTAAAAAACTCTGCACAGCAAAACAAACAAAAAGAGCAACAACAACAACAAAACAAAACAAAATAAAAACAACACAAAACAAAAAAAAACAAGCAAAAGACAATCAATGGAGGGAGAGATGACATAGAGAATGGGAGAAAATATTAGCAAACTATACATCTGAAAAGAAGCTAATATCTAGATTATGAATGAATGTACATAAATATATGAATATATAATATGCATATATATGTAAACTCAATAAAAAAACAAAAAAGTTGAATAAAAATTGGGAAGAGCCTGGGGTTTAGTTCAGTGGTACAGCATATGCTTAGCATATCTAAAGCCTCAGATTTAATTTCCATCACCAAAAAGTGGGGAGGGGGAAATAGATCTAAAAAACATTTTTCAAAAGAAGAAATGTAAGTGGTCAATAAATATATTTTAAAAATGCTCTATGTCACTAATCATCAGGGAAATAAAAATCAAAACCACAATGAAATATCACCTCACCCCAGTAAGAATGGCTAATATCCAAAAGACTAAAGATAGCAAGTACTGGTGAGGATGTGGAGAAAAAAGAACCCTTGCACACTATTGGTGAGATTGTAAATTAGTACAGCCACTCTGAAAACAGTAGGAGATTCCTCAAAATATTAAAAATGTAATTCTCATATCCCACTTATAGCTATAGAAATCCCACTTATAGCTATACTCCAAACAAAGCAAAAACAGTCTGTCAAAAAGGTATCTGCACTCTCATAATCCTTGCAGCACTATTCACAATAGCTAAGAAATCTAAGTGTCCATCAAGTGATGAATGGAAAAAGAAAATGTAGTACATATACACCATGGAATACTTTTTAGACATAAAAAGATTAAATCCTGTACTTTTCAACAACATGGATAGAACTAGATATAATTATGTGAAGGTGAAATAAGCCATGAAAAGAAAGACACATACTGCATTACCTCACTCGTGTGTGGAATCCAGGAGAGCTGATCTCATAGAAGCTGAGAGTAGAATGGTGGTCACTCCAGGCTGGGAGAGTGGAGGGGAGGTGGGAATGGGGAAATGTTGATCAACACAACGAAACTATAGAAAGAAAGGAGTAAGAACTTCTGGTGTGCCCTTGCATGGCACAGATCATGGCAATGCACTGGACATTTCACAAAGCTAGAAGAAAGAATTTTGAAAGTTTTTACCATAAAATGGTAATTTTTTGAAAAGATAGATATGTTTAACTCTATTTAAGTATTATACCAGTTAGGCATGGTGACGCAAGCCTGTAATCCCAATATTTGGGATACTGAAACAGAAGGATCACAGGTTCAAGGCCAGCCTCAGCAACTTAGTGAGACTCTAAGCAACCTAGTGAGAAAGTGTTTCAAAATGAAAAAGGGGCTGGGGTGTAGCTCAGAGGTAGAATGTCACTGGGTTTAATCCCAAGTACCACGAAAATAAATAATAAAAATAAAAACATTACACAATACATCATGTATTGAAATACAACATGGTACTACATGTGTAATTTTTGTTTTTATGTGTCATTTAAATTTTTTTAAACTTTGAGTACCAGATTTATTTGAAGAAAACCCACAACCCAAAGGATGGGATTTTACATCTCATGACATCTCCCAGGTAGTAAGTCTACAAATTATTTTCATAAAAGGCTTTTTAAAAGAAATTTTACATATATTCAGGATGGGACACTAATCAATCCCCATTTCTGCTTTAACAGGAGGGCAGGGTAGGGGAATGGGACAAAACAGCTTTATTTTTGGATACAACTATTTTGAAGGGGAGAGAAGATATGAAGACAAACTCTCCCTTTTTTATTATCTACAATGGTTTAAAAAAACAAACCCTTTCAACCTTGGGTATCTCTCTAAAAACCCACTTCTGAGCTAATAGCCAATTTTGCCAATTAAGGCTAATTCACTGGGTATGGCTTTGTCCACTGGGCAAATAGTTCTTTATATGCACTGCTCATGAATGCACAGCATCCTTGCAGGGCTGGGCAGGCTCTGCCCTAGGACTGATGGCAGAAGGGCTTGCAAACAAGAGACCAAGGTGCCATTTGTCTGCAGGTACCAATACTGCCCATGATGGGGAAGGATTCCATCTACCGAAATGACCCCTATGTAGGTACACATAAAAGAAGACAAACTAAGCCACTGTGTTGCAAAAGAAACCTAGCCTTTATTAAATAGTTGTTTATATCATGATTTATTCTCTCAAAGAAAGCTAAAAAGCAAACCCCAAAAGCAAAACACACACACACACACACACACACACACACACACACACACACGTCTAGACGACATTATAAATCCAAGCATTGTTGTGGGTTTTCAGTGGAGAAGGAATCTTGAAAAAAAACCTCCCAATCAAGATTGTAAGAAAGTCTTCCGATTTAACTGTCCCTACTTGTCCATCTTTATTTACCACCCAAGACCATCAATTCTAGAAAATTTTAAAAGTAAATACTAAGATTATCCCAAATAGCAGTAACTGCCCTCAGTTTTGCCTACTGTTTAATATGCCATCCATTGCCAGAACACCATGATAAAAATGTCTGAGTAATTCTCATTTCATTGATGGAGGGGACAGGGAATTATAATTTCATACTGTTGCCACTTGCAACTATATGGACAAATGACCTTAAACAAATCACCCTCTGACTTTGCTAGTGACACTCCTTCTCAGAGAAAGAAGCAATCATTTCAAACTTATTGATCAGAACACAGGTAATTCTAAATTTGGATTCAACAACCTTCATAGGGAAATAGGTCATTTACTTCTCACCTGGAAGAAGCAAATAGAGATCCAAATATGTAACCAAGGTAACATATGTTTTTGATTCTAGCTTTGTGTTACAAAATCCTTTATTCCTGGATCTCTAAGTGCCCCTACCAGATACTACTTTCTTTTCATCCATGATGTCTGGTCCTGTTTTCTTAGACTAATACTTCAAATAATATTTAAATTGTAAAGTATCTCAAGACTTCTCTGCACACAGAGACCCTGGTTCTAAAAATTACCTAGTCTGGGAAATGATGAGTCAAACACGAACTCCAAAACACTGTCGACCTTGATTATTCAAATACTTCATGGGAACTAGTAATTCCTTGTTTATGTGACTAATCTAAACAATGTTCCCTTTGGTGTTACTCATATAAATAGAAAAGCTCAAAAGAGCCAGGAGTGGTGGCACAGGACTGTAACTCAAGTACTTGGGAGGATTAGATAGGAGGATTGCAGGATTGAGGCTGGCCTCAGCAACTAAGCAAGACTGTGTTTCAAAAAAATAAAATAAAGAAAGAAGAAGGAAGGAAGAAAGGAAGGAAGGATGGAAGGAAGGAAGGAAGGAAGGAAGAAAGGAAGGAAGGAAGGAAGGAAGGAAGGAAGGAAGGAAGGAAGGAAGGGGCTAGTGCTATAGCTTAAAGATAGAAACCCACCCCCTGAGTTTCATATCCAGTACCAAAGTTTTTTTTTTATCAAAAGTAACTGTCAGATGTTATTAAATATATCACCTCTGCCCTAGATTGTCTGAACTCTTTAAAATAACTAGTGACATGGACATGTGTAGGTGCTCTGGGCCCACTGTAGATAAGGTGGTACCTTCTGTGGGGAGAGATGGTGGTTGGAAAGCATTTAGAGTGCTAGCACTGAGAGGTCCAGAAGTCCATAAGTTTCACACCAATGATCTCCTTAACCAAGTTCCCCACCACCACCCTGTTGGCAGGCTCCTTCCTCCCCAGGGTCCTGGAGTCAGTGTCACTTCCAGAGGGAGATGAGTGACTGGAATTCCAGGTGTGAAGAGATAGGAATTCTTCTGCTACATTATCCTTCACCTTTTTGGGGAAGAACGACTCAGCAAGCTGTATAACCAGCTAAATCTTTAGAAACACAGGAAGGATGTAGTTCCTCGGTTTTGGTCTATAACAAGTTAGGGTCTAAAACAACTGCAAATGTTGTTGGGAGGATTTTCATTTCATTTTTGCTCCATAATAGGTTAGAGCCTAGAATAATTACAGTGTTGTTGGGAATAATCTCATCAACACCACTATGTCCCTTCATTTTTGATCCATAGCAAGTTAGAGCCTAAAATGATTGCAATGTTGCTGGGAATAATCATGTTGATGCTGCTAGTCTGAGCAAATTTTCCAAAGAAATTAAGTAAAGTTAATAAAATTTTGTGGTGGCAACTTCTGATTTGTCATTCATAAATTTTGAACATTTTTTATGTGTCCTTTTTTTCATACAAAAGTTAAAGATACTCCTGTAAATAGGACTTACAGCATCTGATACAGCATGGGGAGAATGAACATTCAAGTGAGAAATTCTTCCTTTTAGAATTTATTGTTATTTATTGTAAGTAAATATGTAGTCATGTTTAATGCCATTTGTGAAAGAAAATTATTCTAATTTTAACTCAGTTATCTCTGAACTGTGACCTTGAGAGTGACTTGTCTACACAACAAAGGAAATGGTAACCATGTTGCTACCAAAATACAAATTTATTCTCTCCTTCTTAAGTCTTTTATAAAAATATTATCTATACATTTTCACATGTTATATAAAAGGAAAATATCAATATTAAATGGAATTTAAGAGATTTTGCATCTCAAATTTAATAAATTTCTGGGCACTCTGTCCTGTCCAACATTAACCAAAAAGCTTTCAGATAATTTTGTGTCAAGTAATTATCCCATTGTTTCCATGAATGCTATTATTTCATGAGTACAGCAAACTTATGAATGCTAGTTCCAGTCCTTATGCAATATAGAGTTTGAATGATCAGTATGCAGTGAAATAATAAATATGCTTTAGATAAACTGAATTTGTATATAAAACAATGATATAGATACAAATTTGAGAAAAGATTTAAGAGTATGTTCATGGTTTGCAAGTTCAGAATTGTTGAATAATCAAGGTTATCTAAAGATAATTTATCAGTCAGCATCCATCAAGAATAAGAAATGGACAGTTAAATTTTAAAAGTCTGCATAATAAAAGAATAAATTATTAATACACATCAAAGAAAAAAGGCATTCTGGATGATATTTTCTAGGGAATATTTTTACTAGTTCCATTACCGATCATGTAACTGGTTAATTAGCATTGCACATTATCAATAATATAGATTGTTATTAAAAAGGAACTCACTTTGGAAAACAGTGTGGAAGATCCTCAGAAGAATGGGAATGAAGCCGGGCGTGGTGGCGCACGCTTGTAATCCCAGTACTTTGGGAGGTGGAGACCGGAGGATCTGGGTTCGCGGCCAACCTCAGGGCGCATACGCGTGCACACGATCTCTATCTCTCTCTCTCTTTCTCTACCTAGCAAGGCCCTCAGCAACTTCGTGAGACCCGGTTTCAAAAATAAAGCATAAAAAAAATAGGGCCGGGGGTGTAGCGCGGAGGTAGAACACCCCTGCGTTCAATCCCCGGTACCGCAAAAAAAAAAAAAGAATGGGAATGAACCTACCATATGATCCAACAGTGATTAGTATTTTCAAAAAGCATAAATCAGTTGAGGTTCAATGAAGAGAATAAATAGTCCTTAATTATTATTAATTATCCTTAATAAGAAACTATTGTTTGAGGACAAAGTCCAAATACTGGTATTTAAATTTGTTCACATCTCTTAGTAGGAGGTGCATAAGAAAAATTTCAAAGGCATAAGGAGATATTCAAACATGCTTAACTTTTGTAAAAAAAGAAATCATATAATTGAGTTTCACATGGTGGGTCCCTATAGAATATTTTAACTCAATTCTGTTTTGGCACTGTGTGAGTACCATACACAGACAGTGGTATTAGCAGCAACTAACATTCTATAATTTATTGCTGTTGAATATTATAATGTAAGGACATTTGTGACGAAGCTTAAGTTACATTAATAATTACTTCCCTATTAGATATTACTAGCTTTCATGATGATTTTCAAGGTTTTCTGATAAATTCTAGTTTGTGTTTAAGCTTGTGAATTCACTGAACTATGTCATTGATCAGCCCAGAGTTGCTAGACCGCGTTGACTAAAAGTGCAGAAACTCAGCGCATGTGCAAAGTGCTTAAAACATCACGCAACGTTATTTTCCTCTCTTCTTGTTCCCCCAATTTAAATTCATTTCAGCTTGTAATAGTGTGTGTAATCAATCACCTTTTTGGAATGAGGCAAAGGATAGATTTAAAAAATAGAATCAAAGTATTCAGGATTGATAGCGCTCGCAGTTTAACTGACTGTAGAGGAGAAGTTACAGGAACTATTTAAGCCCTTTACATTGTAGACTCATTTGAAGTTGACGATTTCAAGTGTCAGTTATTTTTACTTTGAGACATGTTGAATGGAAGGTAGCTCAGACCTTGTTGCTACTTTCCTACTAGGGCAATATATTTTATTTTTAACTAGTCAGTATTTCTTGTATTAAGTTCTCCCTTATTAATCCTCCAAGGTCTTTGAACACAACCATGTTTCCAGGGTTTGAATAATCATTATTTTCCATATCCATCATCTTCACAGTGATCATGATTATGATCTGCATTATACGAGGTCAACAGCAGAGCAAGTACAAAAAAACATTGACCTGCGTTAGTCACTGATTTGAGGATATTGATTTTATATTTATTTATCATATTTTGAGCATTATATTCTGCTTATGAAGTGGCACATGCCTGTAAGCTCCGTATTGGGAGGCTGAGTGAGACAGGAAGATCGCAGGTTCAAGACCAGCCTCAGCAACTTAGTGAGACTCTCAGAAACCTAGTGAGACCCTGTTTCAAAACAAAAAATAAAAAGGTCTGGGGGTGAAGCTTGACGGTAGAATGCCTCTGGGTTCAATGAAATTTTAGAATTCCTTTTAGTTTATGTCAATTCCCAGGTCCTTTAGTGATGATGCTTCTTTGTTTTTTAAGTCCTCATTATATAATTTTAAATCATTTTATACCCCCAATGTTACTCCCCTTTTCTTTTAAATAATAAAACCAAGCCATTAAGTATAGCTCCCATGAAATAGTCTAAAGTATAATCCAATCATAAATCTATCTATCTATCTATCATCGGTATTATATATATATATACATATATATATATATATATATATATATATATATATATATCTCCTTTAGAAAGTAAAGCGAAATGATTTACTAAAGTCATTCTTATTTAGAATACCTTACATAAATGGTTAAGATCATGGAAAGGATTGTGCTGCTTACTAGTGTCTCAGAAGACTTGTTAGACATAATTTACTTAAAGAAAATTGGTTTAACAACTACTTTCAGTAAGATATTCATTTATCCAACAGGTAATTATTACATACATCCCTTCAATTCTAGTTTCTATCCATTAGTTATCAGAATTTTCAAGCTTGGAAAAACTAAGTGCTGACTCTTAATAATTTGATGATTATTAAAGTCATGTTTTTTAATAAATTAATGATTTTAGGCAAATATGTAGACATTTTAAGAAGTAATTACCCATTTAACCAATTTTCAAAGCAATTTGGATTTCCAATAAATTTCACTAATACAGGCAGTTAGAGTATGAAATAACAAGACATTAATAACATTTTTAGCTTCTTTATTCCTTCACAGTAGAATGACTTCCCTGGGTGTTGAATCTTAAATAAATAAATAAACAAACAAACAAATAAATAAATAAATATGTTACTCCATGGCTGCCTCTCCATCTTTGCAATTTCTTTTCTCGTTTAGGGAGGCTGAGCCCTAAGTCATGATGCCTGAAACTGAGTGGGTAAATTGGTTTATTTCTGGAGTTTAATATTATAACTGTACTTCATTTAATGTAGGATTTAATATGAGTGACTTTCAATATGTTGATATCCTTTTGCCATTCCTTTGTATTATTTTTATTTTTTAGACCTCATGTCAGAGATGCAATTTATTAGATTCCATGACAAAAATGAACAAGTATTTTATACAATTATTTTATTTGGAAATCCATTTACTAAGTAAAGTAGGATTAAATTATTTATAATATTGTATCACCTAATGCAGCTTAAGCTAATAAATCATCAACATTCTGTCAGTATAGGCCAATGTGTGTGATTTACATATAAGAGTGATGGTATCTGTTGATTTCATAATATGAGAAACTGGAAACTAAGACAAAGTACAGAATTAAAAAATTTAACTGTGGCCTTTACATTTGAATGGATAATAAATTTACAGTCAATTTCCCAAAATTAAGTTTTTCAACTCAGGGGTGGACTCAAAAAGGGTGGGTACATTCCAATACCTTACAAATCACAATTTGAAGACTCCATGAGTAGACCAGGGAAATAAAATTTTTTCCCTGACCTACTTCCACAGGAAAGGCTTCTGAATTAGATCCTGACTGAAGAATTTTTTTCTTTTTCCTCCTAAAAACGATTAAAAAGCAGCTTTTATAAAAAATTCAATTAGCACTTCTACTTTATGATGCTGGCACATATGCCATTTACGAAACCTTCTTTGGGAATATTCTCATCTTAAGGTAGATCAAATCCTCTCCTAATAGGGAGATCTCAATTAAGAATTATTAACATTTCTTGTGATGAGGCAAATTAAGGAATTGTTGATATAAGCAAATGACATATATTAATTTACTTTGCATGGCACATGGTTGCTTTTAGCAGTAGGGGATGGTTATTTAAGGAGCTAAATTGCTCTGTGGGGTGTAGATGAAGCCAGGCAATAAATGGCTCGAATCAGGCCACCCACGTTCTCACGGGATGTGTGCGACTATGGCATTATCAGTGCCATTCCCCAAAATATGCTGCTAACTGTAATCTCTATGCTGAATCCAGGAGAATTTAAATGACTTTTGACTAGGAAAGATTTATGGCAGTGTTGAAATTATATAATTATATCAAGGATATTCTTTATCCATATTAAAAGAGTATGAAAAGATAGCTCACTATATTATATAAAAATAGGCACACCTATAAGCACAGACATCAGACATATCAGACATAGAGATTCAGACATATTTGTTACTATGTCTGAGAAATTTGAGGGACAGGCCCTTTGTGTGAAATCTAAGGATAGACATAATTTTCAGGAAAGAATCCAAACATAATAGACTTAACCCAATTGTGAACCTTTCCTCATTATTGGAAACAATACTTTGTCATAGAGTATCTTGTTGGTCACACAAGTCATTTCCAGAGACAGGACCTTGGGTATTACTGTGGGTCTCCAGGCAAGACAGTGTTATAAGTAATTCATGAAGAACTGGAGAACATGCTGCCCCACTTTGAGGATATTCCAGTGAAACCTCCCAAAAAGTAAGAGGTGTTCATCTCATCGCCTGAGATTGGTCTTTAGTGGAGTGCCACTGTCAGCCTGCATGGGAACTGCCATGCATGGGAACTGTCACTCACAGATCTGAGTGACTACCAGGAAGCCCTGGCAAGCAGCTCGCAGGTACCCAGAGAAGAAGCAGTGCTAGCTCCATGCTTTGCTGTAGAGTTGCAGCCACACTTGCTAGAAGAAATGAAATAAGAGCAACTGTGAAGGGCCACTCAGGTTGGACGTACATGCAAGCACCCTTGGATACACGCAAGCTAACCCTTGGCGAGGTTCCAGACAAGCTATGAGAGGACTTCTAGGTGCCAAGATCATGCATTCTGCTTGTGAAAGCTCAAGTCCATGAAAATGTCCCATCATTTTTTTTCCCCACTAAAGTAAGGCCCAAAGAACTTTGAGATAACCATACAAGACTCTGGTAGTTAATTAACAATTAATAAAAGAAAAGTAAATCAGAAAGTATGCAAACCTTATTTTTATTTCTTGTAATTCATACTGAATATATCTTCATTTGGCTTTATATATGTAAATTAATTCCTTTGAAGGGTGAAGAAAATAGTATTTGTTTGGCTCCTATTTATTTTTATCTTTCTTTATTTTCTTTTTCTATATAAGTTCTCCTTTCCAGTTACACAAACCTACCTGAAATGATCTTATCACACATGTAACACAACATAGTTTGAAATGAAAAAAAAAAACTTCTACTAATTCAAGTTTCACAAATTTTTTTTTCCGGTACTGGGGATTGAACCCAGGGGCATTCTACCTCTGAGCTGCACCCCCAGCCCTATTTTTTATTCATTATTTTGAAACAGGATCTTACTAGGTTGCAGAGGGCCTCACTACATAGCTGAGGCTGGCTGCGAACCCAGCTCCTCCTGTCTCAGCCTCCCAAGTACTGGGATTACAAGCGTGCGCCACTACGCCCGGCTAAGTTTCACAAATTTGAATTGTAATATTATCACCATATACAACCCCTTTTCCAGCCAGCTCACATCGAATGACTGATTTCTGCAGTAGTAGAGTAATTATATTCAGTTATTGCCTTGCAGTCTTTCCCTGACTTAAATTTTTGTATATGTTCCTAAAATAATTAATTCACATAATTTTTGTGATAATTAAGTGAAATAAAGCACACAGAGTGCTTTTAACACTAATGAGTATATATGAGCAGGGCACAGTGGCATACACCTATAATCCCAGTATTTAGGAGGCTGAGATAGGAGGATTGCAGGTTTGAGGACAGCCTTAGCAAAATAGCAAGACTCTCAGCGATCTTGCAAGACCATTTTAAAACAAAAAATAAAAAGGTTTTATTTCAAAACAAAAAATAAAAAGGGTTGTAGCTCAGAGGTAGAATGCCCCTAGGTCCAATCCATAGTACCATTAAAAAAAAAAAAAACAACTCCTACTTCTTGCTCCTGAGAATCTGCTATGAACAAATTTTAGTTTTTCTGGCTCTTCACAATTACAGTCCATCAAAATCCACATATCTATTTTAAACTTGTATCATATTATAGAACTCATTTTGCCAATTAGAAGTTTATTGTAAGGAAGGCTTGTTTAAAAAAAGCAATGGTTTAAAAATGCTTTAAAGTTTCTCTTATTTAATCCCCAACTTTATCGTCTATATTATTGACAGTAAGTACACATTTATCTTTTCTTTACTTGTCTTGCCTTCTCATTTATTTTTCTTTCCTTTTGCATGCTGGAAATTGGACTCAGGGCCTCTCATATGCTAAACACACATTCAACCACTGAGCTACATCCTATTTCTTTTGATTCTGGTGCCTTGTCCTACAATTGAGGTTTAAAGTTTCTGTGTCTTTTCCCATAACTTTGATTATTATGATGATGATATCAATCATTGGTTCAGTGACAGTGCCTTTACATAAACTTTCATAAGATTTCACAACAACTTAAATAAATTTCATAGCAGTATTTTTAACTCTATTTCAAAGAGAGAAAATTGGTACAGAGACAACTAAGAAAGTTGTTTGAGGTCACCAGGCTGCATGTGGTAGTATGGGATTGTTCACCCTGTCTCTGGCTGCAGGGCCTTACTCTGAATCAGCCTGCTATACCGCTTTTCATAAATGCTCTGCATAGTTCTTGCACTTAAAAACTGTAAAAGAATGTTGTTACCTTTTACTCCATTCCCTGTTATGTAGTTAAATTTCTATGATACTTTCCATGGCCTTTCTAGGGTTGTTATAGACATTTTGCTTGCCAGTTCTTCTTGTTGCTTGATTACCTTAGCTGAGTTGACTTCCACTCTTTACTTGATGTTAGATTTCTTACCACTTTCTGGACTTTATCATCTATTTCTAAGTGGTTATTTCTTAATCAGTGGTCTAGTTATTTGAGATTCACCTCTGATTTGTGCCTAGAATATATGCATATCAAGAGCTCTGTCCATACCATCCATAGGCTGATTTCAGTCTTGGTGGAAAAATGTTTCCTGTTACCTATACAAAGCTATTATTTTATCTATTTTTTAGGATCACATTGATCCCTGCCTTTATAGGACTCTGATATTGGGATTGTTGTTGGCAACACCTTCAATGACTGCTTCATTCCTATAGATCCACTTCACCTCAAAGTATACCCCTTCCCAGGCCAGTTTATACCAAATGACTCATCTGGTTGGGACTATGATGGTCTGACCACCTCAGCCTGATTTGGGCTCATTCAGAAGCTTCCCCAGATTCTTAATGGGTCTCCATCATAGCTGATCCTCTGCCCAAATCATCTCCCTTCCATCATTGTCTATCCCGTGAATGCACTTAGTAACTATTCGCCACGCTGTTTTATCTCAGAGGCTATTTCCTGGGGAAAGCCATCCCACAGCATGACCAATTTATTGTCTTCTCTTTTTCCTGGGGCTTTGAACTCTCCCTTCTTGTAAATTTCTTGTATTCACATTTATGTCCATCCAAGTAAATTCTATATTCCAATAATAGTAATGAGAAAAATTTCGACTCTAACCTTCCTCCTGATGTTAGCCACACATCACAAAATGATAGACTGGTTAACTACATCGTCCAAGTTACTTATTTCGCTGCTCACCGCCTCCTCAATGCACTGCCAAATTATTTGCAAACATGTCATTTCACTAACACTGCTCTTGTTGAGATTTACAAT
Organism: Glis glis; assembly: GCA_004027185.1. Taxonomy (NCBI): domain Eukaryota; kingdom Metazoa; phylum Chordata; class Mammalia; order Rodentia; family Gliridae; genus Glis; species Glis glis. The sequence continues at coordinate 12,126 of PVJS01022857.1, read as the reverse complement.
ACTGCCTTGCTTCTAATCCTATGCATGCTTTCAAAATATTCTACATTTGAATTTATCTTTTAAGTGAAAAATTGTTTTCTCAAAACGTCTAAATTTTTAGCTTCAGAAACACCACTCCTTCTGGTTTCCATCTTAATTTCCATTCTATTATTGAGCCACCACTTTTTTCTCTTTCCAATGTTGAATATTATTCCTTGTTTTGTTTTGTCCTGTGCTTGCCCTAATTCTCATTCTTCATATGGTTTTTGTATAATATGTACATTAACTTTAAAAACTTAATGTGAGCTGGGCGTGGTGGCGCACGCTTGTAATCCCAGTACTTTGGGAGGCGGAGACCGGAGGATCCGGGTTCGCGGTCAGCCACAGCTCTCTCCCTGTCTGTCTGTCTGTCTGTCTCTCTCCTTAGTGAGGTCCTCCGCAACTTTGTGAGACCCGGTTTCAAAATAAAGTATATAAAATAGGGCCGGGGGTGTAGCGAGGAGGTAGAACGCCCCTGCGTTCAATTCCTGGTACCGCAAAAAAAAAAAAATCTTAATGTGATACTATATTTCATAGGAAAAATTCTTGCTGAAAATCAAAGTAAAATTAAACTAGCTTAAACTCTGTGGGGAATTTTAAAATAGAATCGGGGAAATCATTATTTAAAGTTATAACAGCAGAGAATTTTCTAGAAATGACAAAAGACAATAGTTTTAAGATTGATAGAATATCTTTATTGTTCAGTAGGAGATACATTCTATCTATCTATGCATACACATACATGAACACTCACATGTAGATATATTTTGACATATGATATGTTCTTAAGATAAATCTTAAGAGCATAAACTGTATTAAAATACAAAGAAGAAATTGCAAATTATATGTAAAAAAGATTTACATTGATGGCGTATTTCACATTAGCCACATAATTGAAAGATGAAGGGTATATATCATCTTCAAATTGTCAGGGTATGGGGGAAAACACCTGTTAACCAAAGTGTATGTTTCTGAAGAATAGAGATAAATACAGTAAAGGGTATCAAACAGCAAAATATAGTTTAGCCATACCAAATACTTCTGAAAGAGTTTTGGAAAAAATTGTCTATAGCAGGGAAAAAGATCTAGAGTAAAAAACTATACTATGAAGAACATCATACAAATGGCTTATTAAAGACATAGTAGCTTTATATAAGACTTAACTTTTATGATGTTTGAATAATTGTAGTAAAAAGATTATTATTGTACTATTGTTTTATCCTCTAAAATGCTTTTATGGCAGTAATACTAAAGTACAAACTTCTTCCATGTGAAAGATGGAGTAGGTGCTGAAATAAGCTGGTACATAACATTTTTTTTATTTTTTTTTTTCAGTACCAGGAATTGAACCCAGGGGCATTCTACCTCCGAGCTACACCCCCGGCCCTATTTTTTATACTTTATTTTGAAACCGGGTCTCACGAAGTTGTGGAGGGCCTCACTAAGTAGAGAGAGAGAGAGAGAGAGAAAGAGAGAGAGAGAGAGCTGAGGCTGGCCAGGAACCAGGATCCTCCGAGTGTGCACCACCACGCCCGGCCTTCATCCATTTTTTCTTTTGTTTATGTTTTTATTGGTGCATTGTAGTCTCACATCACAATGAGTATCAGTTTGGTGTTAACACACATGCACACAGCTCTTGGTGTCCCTCCCCCCCGCCGCCCCCCCATATGTAGCACTGAGAATGATGTTGGTATAATCTCATATGTACACATTGTTTATGACAGTAATTCCATAGATTCACTTCTTCCTTGCCCTTCCCCTTCCCTTGTACCCCTTCCCTTGCACCACTGAGGGTTCTCCATTGTCATTGGAGTCCCTTTTGTGTCCCCACTACTCCCTAAGTTGCGCATATTAATGAAAACATATGTCCCTTCTTTTTTTGTGATTTGTTTTCATTAATCATCAAGTGACTTACTGGAATTTGTAAATTATACATGGAATCTACACAAGAAAGCAATACAATCTTAGACATGTTAAGCATCTTAGAAGTGGTATTTTTGTGTGTGTGTGGGCGTTCTACCTCCAATCTACACCCAGCCCTATTTTATTCTTTATTTCGAAACAGGGTCTCACTAAGTTGCAGAAGGCCTCACAAGTAGCTGAGGCTGGCTGCAAACCTGCAATCCTCCAGTCTTAGCCTCCCAAGTACTGGGATTACAAGCGTGCGCCACCACGCCCAGCTTGAAGTGGTATTCTTTAAAGATATTCACTAAAGGAGCCCTTGAATCTGTGGAATTCTTGGTGAATATTCAAGTTCTTTTCAATGTAAGTAAATTGTTTATTTTCTTACATTTTATTATTATGAATTTAAGATTCTTTCAAAATCCAGTTGTACCCAATGGAAATCTACTTTCCTATAATAGTGAGATGATTCTTTTAAGAACTGCAATAGTGTTATTTTTAATGTATTTAAAAGTTTAGCTTTATTTTTTGAAAAGTGTACCATGCTGCCACATTTGTGTATAATCTTACTGATCAGATATTTAAGATTATTTCAAATACTTCATTAAAATAATTATTTTATTATAAGAACAAGTTTGTTAAGTTACTGTCTTTGAAAACCTCTTTTCATTAGCAACCAGTCAAGGGGTCAAAACTGCCAGGCCTTGGACTTTTTTGACTCTGATTATTATTTATTTTGGAACATCAGCATTTGGGTTCCAGAACCTCACTTCAGATATGAGTTACTATATCACCTTCTTTGAAATAGTTATAAATTTACATGTTATTTGACTTGCAAAAAAAAGCTAAACATATTCATAACAAAAGCTTTTTTTGGACCATCAAAGTTTTCTTCCTATGGTATTCTTTTTAAAAAATATATATATACACATATATAATTATTTTATTACTACATCACAATTATACATTATAGTGAGGTTCATTGTGGCAAAAACATACATATACACAGCTCTTTGTGTATTTCCCTCACATCTCACCCCACTTTCTCCTTCTCCCTCCCCACATGAGTTAGTGAGATTGGTAGTAATATCTTCAGATATTTCCATAGTATTATTTGACCTGTTTCTTCAGTCCTCCCTCCCCTGAGCTGCTTCAACTACTCTACAGGTCCCTCTCTGCATTAAAGTACCTTAAATTTCCTATTTTCATCTAGCTTCCACATATGAGAGAAAATTTACCAACCTTGACTTTCAGAGATTGACTAATTTCACTTAGAATAATATTCTCCAGTTCCATCCATTTTCCTGCAAATGACATAATTTTTTTATGGCTGAGTTGAATTTGTGTGTATATACCACATTTTCTGTATCCATTCATCTGTTGATGGACACCTATGTTGGTTCCACAATTTGGCTATTGTGAATTGTTCTGCAATTAACATGGTATAAACACTATTGTATTCTGACTAATTATTTAGGAAAGATACCAAGGAGTGGTATAGCTGGGCCATACGATGTTTCCATTCCTAGTATTTTGAAGAACCTCCAAACTGATCTCCATAGGGCGGTGCACTAATTTACAATTCCACCAACAGTGCATAAGAGATCCTATTTTCCCACATCCTCTCCAGCATTTGTTATTGTTTATATTCTTTATGATTGCCATTCAAACTGAAGTTAGGTCAAATCTTAGAGTAGTTTTGATTCACATTTCTCTGATTGCTAGTAATGTTGAACATTTATTCACATATTTATCAGCCAATTGTATTTATTCTTTTGAGAAGTGTCTATTCAGTTCAATTGCCCAGTTTTTGGTTGGGTTGTTTCGAGTGTATGTGTATGTGTGTGGAGGGGGTGTGCACATGTGTGTGTGTGTGTGTGTGTGTGTGTGTGTGTGTGCGTACTTTTTTTTAGTTTTTTGTATATTCTACTCTTCATATATTCTCCTCTGTTAGAAGAGTAGCTGGCAAAGATCTCCCATTTAGTAAGCTCTCTCTTTAGACTCTTATCCTTTACTGCACAGAAGCTTTTTAATTTGACCCCATCTCATTTATTGATTCTACATTTGATTTCCTGAGCTTTGGGAGTCTTATCAAGAAAGTCTATACCAGTGACTATATGTTGTAGAGTTGGTTCTATGTTTTCTTCTAGTAATTGCAAAGTTTCTGGTTTAATTTCTAGGTCTTTGGCGATTTCTCTTACAAAATATTAGATTGAGTTTCAAAATATTTGTTTACTGAGCAAAGATCTCATAATTTTGATTGTCTAGCTAGGAACATTGATAATGAGAATATATGTATTCATCGTATGTATATTATATATAATTTACTATATGCATATATATTTGTGTGGATGCATATTTTTATTTTTTATATGTTTTTGTAGAGAAAATGGACTGTTTAGATTTTAATTGATCTTAAAAAGATGATATCTAAGGTATTTAAATAAATTATTTTTCAAAAACTTGTCCATCATAATTTGAAAACTTTCTATTGCAATTTTCTCGAAGACTTTTATTATGCTTCTATTGGTGCATTATACTTATATATCATACTGAGATATAGAGTGACAGGAATATACATGCTCACAACATTTAGTGTGTTTCCCTCCTCACACCACCTCTCTCCCTCTCCTTGTCCCTACATGTTGTTGAGATTGTACTGATAACTTCGTATATTTAAATTGTTACCTTCGTTATGTTTCATCTCCCCCTTCTCCCTCCCCTAAATACCCTCCATTGCTCCACTGGAGTCACTACTCCTTAATCTGAGGTCTCTTTTGTTACCCAATTTCTATCTAGCTTCCATATATAAGAGTATACATAAAACTAATCACTTTCTGAGAATGGCTAATCTCACTTAGCATAATAGTCTCAAATTCCATCCATGAAGGCTTTATTAAAATTTAACATTATAAATCAGTAGCTGTGTGTGGTGGCACACACCTATAATCCCAGTACTTAGGAGGCTAAAATAGGAGGATTACAAATTCAAGGCTAACCTCAGCAACTTAGTGAAACCATGTTTCAAAAAATAAAAAGGGGGTATAACTGGGGTGTAGCTTGGAGGTAAAATGCCCCTGGATTCAATACACAGTACCAAATAAATAAATAAAATTATAAATCAGAATTGCTATCATGACAAATGGTTATTCTGAGTTTGATATTGAGATCTAGAAACAAATTCAAACGGTTCTAAAGTCAGGAGAAATATCAAATATTCAGGAAAATATATGTACTCAATATTTTTCTTTCTGAGTCTCTTTCATGAGTATCTGTGTCTTTTGATGTGGTTTCTATAGTGTTTTTGATGTTTAACCTAGAATTTTTCATTAAGAAGTGAAATAGCTGTTTTAAAAGCTATATTTGTGTTTAGACATAGGTTTTACACAATATTGTTTTGAATCTTATGTTTTCCTTTAGTTTATTTGGCAGCAGCATCAGATTTGTTGGTTTCCTAAAATTCTTTATAAAAATACAAATCAGAAAATTGCACATCTACTCACTATCACAGATTTTATTATAACCATAAGTTTTAGATATTAGATTTTATATCTACTTGCTATTACATGTTATTATAGCACAGATGTTCTATGCTATATAGTATGTTGTATTGCGTAGGGAAAACACTCCTTGAAGTCATCTAGATAATATTTTTCTTGTCTCTTTGAGCCATGAAAGACTTTCTCTGATATCTAGAGGTGTCTCTGGGTATCATTCACCTTCATTCCATGACTTCACTTACCCTGGCCACATGTGCTCACACGTCAGGATAAATGTATCAAAGAGATACCACTTTGTGTGTGTGTGTGGTACTGGGGATTAAACCAAGGGACAGTCTACCTCTGAGCTACACCTCCAGCCCTATTTTATTTTTGAAACAGGGTCTCACTAGGTTGATGAGAGTCTTACTACTTGCTGAGGCTGTCCTTGAACTGCGATACTCCTGTTTCAGCCTCCCAAGTACTGGGATTACTGGCATGCATCACCGTGCCTGGCTAAGATATCACTTTTGATATCTATGTTATTTATTTCAAAAGTGACTATCTAAAGAAAGAATAAATATCTGAAGAAATATTAACAAAGTTAGAATTGAATTAATTAAAATTCACCCTTTACTTTCTCCTTTATAACTACTTAGACTTTTGTAAAACAGTATTATAATGAGATTATAATATGCGCTGTCATCACATTTCCAAAGAGGTATCACATAGGAAATTAGTATTTAGAAACTGTGTTATAAAAGGGCCTTTTGTGGAGCTATTTGGTACCGATAATTTTTATTTTGTTTTGCTTTGAGAATATAAATCTGAAAATGTAAATTCTAAAGCAAATAAAATGAGATGTCCATTAGTATGTCTACTTTGAAAACAAATTAATAAACAATACCAACAACAGAAGTTACAAGTATTGATAAATATATAGAAAATTGGAACCCATGTCTATCACTACTAAGAATGTAAAATGGTACAGTCACTGTGGGAAAGAATATAGTGTAGTTGTCTTTAAAATTTTAAACATATAATTAACAATTACCCAGCACTTTCACTTACTGGTTTATAACCAAAAGTAGAGATTCAAGCAGGTATTTGTACATTAATGTTTGTAGCAACATTTTTTTTGTGTGTGTGTGCTAGGGATTGAACTAAGGAATGTTCTACCTCTGGTCTACTCCAGCCCTATTTTATTTTTTATTTTGAAACAGGGTCTCTCTAAGTTGCGGAGGGCCTCACTAAGTTGCTGAGGCTGGCTGCAAACCTGTGATCCTCCTATCTCATCCTCCCAAGTACTGGGATTACAAGCATATGCCACCATGCCCGGCTTATAGCAACATTTTTTACAATAGCCAAGAGATGAAAACAATCCAAATGTCTAAAACTCTATTGGTGGGTGGATAAACAAAATGTGTTGTACTCCCACATTTTTAGTGTTACCTTTATAGCACTATCTGAATTCTGAGTATTATGGTTATTATAAGTTGTTATAATTACTTAGAAACTCTAGAAATTATATCAGATGATATTAGTAGAAAGTATATTTTTCTTTTGTTTTATTTTTTGTTTTAGTACCGGGAATTGAACCTATGGGTAGTCTACCTCTGAGCTACACCCTCAGCCCTATTTCATTTTTAGTTTTGAAACACAGTCTCTCTAGGTTAATGAGAGTCTCATTACTTGCTGAGGCTGTCCTCGAACCTGTGATCCTCCTGTCTCAGCCCCCCAAGCACTGGGATTATAGGTGTGCACCACTAGGCCTGGGTTTTAAAGTATAATTTTTTTTAATCTGTAAAGATTATTTATTTTTATTTATTTATTTTGGTACTGGAGATTGAATCCAGAGACATTCTCCCTCTGAGATATACCCCAGCTCTTTTACTTCTGGGGGAATACTGGAGGTCAAACCCAAGGGCATTCTACATCTGAGCTACAACCCCCACCCTATTTATTTTTGTTTTGAAACCTATTTAGCCTTACTAAGTTGTGGAGGGTCTTGCTAAGTTACTGAGACTGGCCTCGAATCCGGGATCCTCCTGTCTTAGCCTCCCAAGTAGGATTACACATGTGCACCACCACACATGGCTCCTCTATTCTTTTTTGGTTTTAGTTTTTTTTTTTTAGCATTTTGTTTTTTTTATGTTCATTTATTGGTGCATTATAATTATACATTTTGATATATGTCAGGGTATGAACATCATACATGCACACATTGCACATTTAGCCCAATACCTTCTTAGGTTCTACTATTTAAGAGTACATGAAATTTAGAGTAATATATGCATTGAACTGAGATATACATTACTGAATAGCCAAGGAAGACTTACATATTGAACTCTTTTTCACACCAAGTAAAGGAGAAATCATTTTTATGTATTTTTTGGCATTGCCCATGATTCTTAAGACTAGGCTTTCTTTGAAATGGCTTTGGCAAATGGACATAATTTTAAAATGGACTTCTCTTCTACAGTTATGCAGCCGATTATGATATGCAAGGTTATTATATTAGGCTAATTGTATTTTGTAAACCTGTTATGCCACATTTAGAGAGAATTTTTAGTGATAATAGAGTATACAGGGCCAGATAAAATGTTGTCTCTTTTCTTTGTAAGCTTGCAGTTGTGTGTTTCTATGGCTACTGATTTACAAATATTGCCAGGGGTGGACAGACGCACTATATCCTTGGTGAGGATCAGCAGAGTCAACCATTTCATTTTAGTAGAAAACTGTATAGGCCTTTTACCCAAGTTTATCTGGGGTAAGAAGAGAATTAGTTCAGCTAACTGTAGAGTTTTATATAGAAGGGGATTAACCTTGAGATGGTATAGGATATGGCACAATATGGTTGTAAAGAGAGATAGTGTTATCAAATGTTGGGAATGCCATTTGGATAGACTCTCCAGATGAAATACATCTATAGATTTAGATGTTTTAGTTATATTTAGGCATATAGGAATGGCAAATAATCCTCCACCATCTATTTTCCATCTAGTAAACTCAAATAGGCTCAGGGATTTGTAGGGATTTTAGACTACAAATCACATTATGTAACCATTTCCAGGAAACATAGGTGAGAAGGGTGTACATAGTAATCAGTTGTCTTCCAGTACGTGGATTCGCCGTGAGGGACTGACTTCATCCTTTACAACTCCACAAATCATCTTTCAGCAACAGAAATCTGATCATCTTTTTTTCCTCTAGTGGAAATGTTTAAAGTCTAGTGGACATCTCCCACTGCCTTTAGCAAGATGTCTACTTTCTTAGAATGGCACATTAGACAGTTTTTAATGATTTGTACCTATGAAAGTTTAACCTTCTTACCTCTTTACTCACTCCCCTGTTCCTCTCCCCATGCTTTTATTTATATGTTTCAAACTTACTACACTAAGTATCAGACTTTCAAAACTATAAATTATATCACATACTAGTTCTTTTCTAGGGATGTGGGTAGATATTTCTACTCAGGTATTACAGGATAAATTTTTCATAAATTATTACTATCTTAGGCATTTTGAGACTGCAGGAAATTTAAAAATACCATAAATAAGTACAATTGAAAATTTCTGTCAGTTTTAGAGCAAAGTAGTGTTGAGGTTATCGTGAATAACTTTTCTCTCTTGTCATTTTTATGATGAAATAAAACTTGGCAATGTTTAATTGGAATTTATCTTTATTTTAAAATATAGTTAGTTAAATGATATATTCTATTAACAGATGTTTTCCTACTGGCCCTACTTTAAAAATAAAATATTCAAAGTTGAAAGTATAGGTTTTTTGTTGAACATATCAAAATGGTGCCTCTTTAAATAAAATATCCACCTTGATCTATGGTAAGAATATTCAGAAGAACAAATTTGTTGGAGAAAAACAGACAAAATGTCCAGAAGGGAGAAAAATATAGATATTTGGTTCAATTTGAAGTTGAAAATTTGTCATAAATTGTCACAAACTGCACTAGGATTAAGATCATTCCATTGTACAGCTGCAAAGCTTAGCATAACACTGACTTAAGTCTGTTCAGATCTGAGGGGCATAAGAACAAATTCAGTGAAGGATCCTTTTTTTAATTCAATATGTAATTTTAGGTAACTTAGAAGTAAAAAAGCATTAAGAAAAATTGGGGTAGAGGAATTCCCAGGTTTTATACAAAAATACACATAAAAAGTAAGTATTTAGAGAGTGACTAACTACACAATCTCTGATAATTCCTTGAAACTATAAGCTTCAGATACAACAATTTCAAATAAGCGAGTAATAAATCTGCTTCTTGCATTTACTTTTACTATCCTTAGCTATTTTGTTGCATTAAAGTTCCTTTTTCTAAGTGTAAAAGAATAAAAATTTAACACTGTAATCCTGTTTATTGTGAAGTGAAGAAACAAGTACATTTACTACAAAGGACAGGAAAATTATTTTTTAGAAATACTGGAATAATTTAACTCTGAATTAGAAACCAAACTCAGTACAAAATTGATATAAAGCAAGAGTTTAATCAAAGAATATTCACATTGAACTGTGGAAAACGCAAATTTTCATTTTCAAAATACACTCGACAATAATACTTTATCATGCACTCGGGCATGGTGGCGCATGCTTGTAATCCCAGTACTTGGGAGGCTGAGACAGGAGGATCACAGGGTGGCAGTCAGCCTCAGCTACTTAGTGAGACCCTCTGCAACTTAGTGAGACCCTGTTTCAAAATAAAGAATAAAAAATAGGGCTGGGGATGTAGCTCGGAGGTAGAATACCCCTGGGTTCAATCCCCAGTACCGCAAAAAAAAAAAAAAAAGTTATCACGCTATAAATTTTATTTCTATAAAATGGGAAAAGGAAGGTTAATTTTTAAAATTATTTTTATGGTGTGGAAAATATAAATTATATTCTGGACTGCTGTTAGCATTGTCACATATCAAGATAAAGTATATGGTTTTATCTCTTCCTGTAATCTATTTTTTCTATTTTTCTGTTCTGATGCCAAATCTAGGCCTTTTATTATTATAGCTTTCTTACACATAGAAGTGTTTAGTTTTATTGCCTTGACTACTCCCAAAGTTTTGCATTTTTAAACAAATGTTAAAATCAGCCAGTCACTTTCAATAAAACAATCTGCTAAGTATTTTTATTGGGTGGAATGTTAATTTTGGGGAAGAACTGGCATTTTTCCATTACTGAATCTTCCAAACAATGACAAGTATATAAATCACCATTGTGTTTGCCATTCTTTAATTTGTTTCAATGATGTGTAGTTTTTTTGGTATAGAGATCTCACAAGTCTTTTGATAGATATTTTTGGTTACTTGAATTTTTCATCTTTATATGTATTTGATACATATAAATAAGAACATACATTATGAATGTATAGCTCTCTGAATTTTGGCACCCTGAACATATCCCTTGAATGTATACAACTAACTTCAGATAAAAAATCAGAATAAAGAGTCAGGTACAAACGACTATAACAAAAGCCAATGGCAAGAGGTAGAGGCAACAGAACCAAGGAGTTAATGGGGATGGGGGGTGATACTGCACTTTACTCAGGAGGAGCTGCATACGAAGGATGCAGCTTTGAAGCCCCTCTCAAATTAGAAGCTACCACTGAGAAAAGCCAAAGTGCTTCCTCCCAGGCCCCTCACTGTTGAGGGGCACACCACTATGACTTCTATGTGAACAGGAGACCCCTTGAGCCCCCATGCCTGCCAGGTTCACTCACAGCTGCACTTTGAGCACACCTGATAATACCACAAGATAAATACTACTGTAACCTCTTAAGAGTGCAGAATCTTTCTACTATAGAGAAGAAATCATATAGGATACATCATTTTAATCTGGCTTGTTTTGCTCCAAACAGTGGTTGTGAGATTCACTCATATTTTTTCAGAAACTGTAAATTGTTAAATCACACTGTTAATCAAATTAATTGTTGAATATTATTATCGAAAGTTTATGTTATTATGGGAGCCGATATTTACAACCACAATCTCAAGTAGAAAATTGGGGCTTCAAAATGCTATGTGAAAATACCAGCAATTGGATGACTAGAATACACATGAAGTGTAAATATGGATGAACCATCATCATCTTTAAAAACTGTAGAGTAAGCAGTGAAAAAGCTATTGGGAAATGAGAGCTATGCACCATGTATCTTTCAAAATATAAAGAGGCAAGGGGAACCTGAGGCAGCTGTGCATCCACAGACAGCTGGACAGATTTTAGCGTTTGTTAGTTTATGACGTCTACTGAGGGTAACAGCTCCCTTTATTTTTTTATTTTTTTAGAACTTAAGTCACTTGTAAATGATGCATCAATATCCAATTTATGCCAAGTAATTATAATGATGTGTTAATAAATGTGCCAAATTTAAGATTTTAGATTTTATGACAATAATGGTCAGATGTACAAAATACTCAAAAACAAAACAAAAACCATTTTCCCCATTTGAGTACTCTCTCCTTTCTTTTTTTCTCCATGACATTGAAAACCTGAATAATTGTGCCATCCATATATTTAATGGTGTGCTTATGCACTTTAAATAAATATTAAGGTTATACGATATTGAAAAATCAGAATGTTGGCAATCTGTTCTAGATAATTTCTTGATTAATTTTCATCACCGGGGTATTTTTGTACTACTTCAGATTACTCAATTGGAAACAAACTTGAGTGTGGTTATTTGAAATCTCTCTCCCTCTCCCTCTCCCTCTCCCTCTCCCTCTCT
>PVJS01022856.1:8473-30249 GCA_004027185.1 Glis glis | reverse complement strand
CTTTGGGAGGCGGAGACCGGAGGATCCGGGTTCGCGGCCACCCTCAGCTCTCTCTCCCTGTTTCTCTCTCTCTCTCTCCCTGTCTCTCTCTCTCTCTCTACTTAGTGAGGCCCTCCGCAACTTTGTGAGACCCGGTTTCAAAATAAAGTATAAAAAATAGGGCCGGGAGCGTAGCGCGGAGGTAGAACGTCCCCGCATTCAATCCCCGGTACCGCAAAAAAAAAGGACCGGGGTGTAGCTCAGTGGTGGAGTGCTTACCCAGCATGCACAAGGCCCTGGGTTCAACCCCCAGCACCACAAAAAACAAAACTCCTGGTCATTCACTAGCACCATGAGATCTCCATACTTGAAGGAGAATGAGGGAGGAGAGAGGACGTGAGCAAGGCATCAAGACCATGCTGCCTGGACTCCCAGCCACTTGCTCAGTCTCGTCCATACTTCGGGTCTCTCTGTTTGCAACCAGAGGAGTCCAACAAACTCTCATTTGATGGCTGAACTCACAGGCTCAGGGCTTAAGGAAATGACTCACTGTCACAGGGCCACCCCATGGCACTTCTGAGAGATCTCAAAATCTCCTGACTTAGAATCATCCCCGCTGCTCCTCCAACAGACACGCTCTCCTCTCCCAAGGTCCCCCAGGTGGGACTCAAGTCAAGTGGCTCCAAGCTCCTGCTCTCTAGAAGGTAACAGAGTGGTCTCCCCACCCTCGGGCCCTGCTGTGCTCCAAGCAGAAATACACGGCACTAACTTGAACCCCAAATAAACTCAAGTATTAGTTTTAAACTTAACTATACTCTGCAGAATTGTCAAAGAAACACTCAGTGAGCCTATTTAAATAAAAGTCTGACCTATATATTTCCTGAAGTTCTAAAACACATTGAAGCAAAACATGAAAACATTTCCACTTGAACTGATCCTCATTCTGGGTTGTTGGCGCTGCTAAATTCCCCCATCTCCTTTGCTAGTCACTATCTTGAGGGGCAATCTCACAGAGATTCATTGTAGGAAGATACCAGGAGACAAGGCAGGCCACTTGCTCTTCTCTTCCTCATCCCTCTTTACGCAAATGAAGACTCTGGTGTCAGAAGGTTTCTGAATAAGAGGCCAAAGCATTCTGAGGCACAGAATGACTTTTCATTTCAGAAGATGGGTGTTCAACAGTCCTTGGGCAGGTGAAGTCAATGGTGTTTATAAGATCTTTGTACAACTTCAAATTTTAACAGGATAAAAGGAGTATATGAAAAGCACTACAGGAATTTAAACATCGTATGGGACAATTTCTTGCTTTCAGGCTAAGTGTATAAGTAGGTCATAAACACAAGCATAATTCTCTTCCAAAGAGTGTGGCTTTTTTTTGTTTTGTTTTTTAACTGGAGCTATCACAATTCAAGTGAAATATATCACATCTGAAGAAAATCATTCTGATTGCTGAAGTTAAAAAAAAGTTATTTATTCGCCAAACATAATGGCACATACTTGTAATCCCAGTACTTGGGAGGCTGAGACAGAGAATTCCAGGTTTGAGGCCAGGCTCAGCAACTTAGTGAGACCCTGTTTCAAAATAAAAAAGAGCTGGGAGTGTAGCTCAGAGGTAGAATGCCCCTGGGTTCAATTCCCAGAACCAACCAACCAACCAACCAACCAACCAAAAACCCAAGTTATTTATTTTAAAAACAGAGGACACTATATACTATACCAAGATTTTGATGTGATCCACTTTCTTCAAACTCTCCTGCAACCGCTGACTCTGCAAATGACAAAGACACACCTGTGTCACTTCATGAGATGGACACAGCACGTTAGCAGTTTTCACGAGGGGCTTTGAAGGTCTGCGAACAGCGATCTCAGGCATCTAGAACTTGGAGATGTCTGAGTCTGTCTGCCAGATTTTGCAATTCGACATCTGCAAATGTTCTTCAGTCTTTCAAATGAAAGTTACCTGCAGTGATCTAAGAAAAGCTGTGTCTAGTATGAATCTGTCCTATTAGCAATACAAGCCATTTATTTAAAAACTACTGAGTAAAGCCAGGCATGGTGGCACATGCCTATAATCTCAGCTATTTGGGAGGCTGAGGCAGGAGGATCTCAAATTCAAGGCCAGCCTGGGAAACTCAGCAAAGCCCTGTTTCAAAATAAAAATTTGCAAAAGGGCTGGGGATGTAGCTCAGCGGTAGACCATGTGCCTAGCACGCGCGAGGCCTTGGGTTCTATCCCTGGTACTGGGAGGAAAAGCTATTGAGTACAAACGTGAGCAAGGCAGTTTTGAACCCTGGGGGAGGAGAGCGGTGATAGATGAGCGCGCGCAGCTGCTGGAGCAATGGTGATGAGCCTGACCCCCCCACTCAGCACCTCTGTGCTCCAGCCCCCTCAACCATAATGTGCTATCTACCTTGCTGGGTGGCTATGAAAATTAAATGAGTCGATATACATTATGTGCTCAGAAACCACAGTGTCTAGAGCATGGTGTGCATTATGAAAACGATAGCTGCCATCATCATCGCTGTATAAGATCTCAGTCCCAGCTCCTATATCATGGAAGCAGGGAAAATAACAGTATCTACCTCATGGAGTGGGGTATGCTAACTCAGCTAATATTCATTGAGCAGTGCACTCTGGGAGGCCCCTCACGAAACCTAATTTTTCTTTTTGCAGTGCAGATTGAACCCAGGGCCTTGCACACACTAAGCAAGTGCTCAACCACTGGGCTCTATCCGCAGCTCCATTTTTGTTTCAGTTTTGAGACAGGGTCTAAGTTGCCCAGGCTGGCCTCAAACTTGTAATGCTTCTGTCTCAATATCCTGAGTAGCTGGGATTACAGGCATGTGCCACCACACCCAGCCTGAAACCTAATTTTTATTTTTATTTTATTTATTTATTTTTTTACAGTACCGGGGATTGAACCCAGGGGCATTCTACTTCTGGACTACACCCCCGGCCCTATTTTTTATTCTTTATTTTGAAACAGGGTCTCACTAAGTTGCGGAGGGCCTCACTAAGTAGCTGACGCTGGCCGCGAACCTGGATCCTCCCGTCTCAGCCTCCCAAGTACTAGGATTACAAGCGTGCGCCACCACGCCCGGCTCTGAAACCTAATTTTTGATATGCTATCATCCGTGGGACTTACGTTCTAGTAAAGTTGGGGGATCAGAAGGGTTGACACATGCTGAGTGCTTCGCAGTGCTTGGCACTGAGTAAATGCTCCGTAACTGCTACTCATCAAGACGAAGCTGAGGCTAAGGACGAGGAAGGAGGAGGAGACCGCTTTCTGCTCCCGGGGAATGTGTTTGAGATTGGACCATGAGGCAGGAATATACAGACCGCCACACCTGCCACGGTCCTGGTAGCTTAACATACACACTGAGCATGGTGAGTCAGCAGGAGGCTCCACCCAACTCCCCGGGGGTGGCGATCAGCTCGGGGTTTTGCTTGCAGGAAGATGCCAGCGCTGTGGTGACTCAGGGGCTTAGTAGCTAATGTCATCATTATTTTCCTGCACGCCCCAGGCCACGGGGAATTGAAAAACTTTCCCTTGAGTGCCCAAACCTTCCCAAAATCGACTAAGTCACTACGGCAATAAAGCCTTCTCTTTCCAAAGAACCAACTCAAGACATGAGCTAATAGCATGATGAGAACACTTTAAAAACAATATGGTGCATTTGTAAACAAAGATCTTAAAACTATTTTTTAAGGGGGTGCTGGTGATGAAACCTAGGCGCATTCTACCTCCGAGGTATACCCCCAGCCCTTTTTATTTTGAAACAGGGTCTTGCTAAATTGCTGATGCTGGCCTTGAACTTGTTATCCTCTTGTCTCAGCCTCCCAAGTACTGGGATTACAGGCTTGCATCACCGTGCCCAGCTAAAACTATTTTTTTTAATGTAAAAAGGAACTAACCTAGCCAGGTGTGGTGGCACGCACCTGTAATCCCAATACTTTGGAGGCTGAGACAGGAGGATTGCAGGTTTGAAGCCAGCCTCAGTAATTTAGCAAGATCCTGTTTCCAAATAAAGAAAATAAAATAGAGCCGGGTGTGGTGGCACATACTTGTAATCCTAGTACTTGGGAGGCTGAGACAGGATCGCAGGTTCAAAGCCAGCCTTGGCAACTTAGTGAGGCCCTCTGCAACTTAGTGAGACCCTGTTTTCAAATATGAAATAAAATCGGGCTGGGGATATAACTTGGAGGTAGAATGCCTCTGGGTTCAATCCGCAGTACCAAAAAATAAAAAATAAAATAAAATAAAATAGGGCTGGGGGTGTAGCTCAGAGGCAGAATGCCTCTGGGTTAAATCCCTAGCAAAACACACACACACACACACACACACACACACACACACACACACATGAACCTACGAATCAAATGACTACTGATAGAAATACAAAAATGCTATATCCCAGTCCTTTCTATTTTTTGTTTTTGTTTTTGAAACAGGGTCTCAGGTTACTGAAAGTCTCACTAAGTTGTCAAAGCTGTCCTCGAACCTGCAATCCTCCTGTCTCAGCCTCCTAAGTATTGGAATTACGGGCATGCACCACCATGCCCGGCTTATTTATTCATTTATTTACTTATTCACTTAGGTACTGGGAATTGAACCCAAGTACTCGCACATGCTAACCACAGGCTCTACCACTGAGCTATACCCACAGCCCAAATATGTATGTATGTATGTATGTATGTATTTTGTGGTACTGGGGATTGAATTCAGAGGCATTCTAACTCCAAGCTACACTTCCAGCCCTTTTTATTTTTTGTTTTGAAATGGGGTCTTGTTAGGTTACTGAGAGTCTTGCTAAGTTGCTGAGGCTGGCCTCAAACCTGCAATCCTCTTGTATCAGCCTCCCAAGTACTGGGATTACAGGTTTGCACTGCCATGCCCGGCTAAAGAATATATTTAAAACAAAGACTTAAACCTATATGCATAACATACTATGTGATAGGGTACTACTAGAGTATGCTTTACATACATTAGTGCATTAAGTCCTCATATCACAACTTTTAGTAAAATTATTATATTATTATTATTATTATTATTATTATTATTATCAGAGCTAGGGACTGAACCCAGTGGTGCTCTACCTCCGAGCTACACCTCAGCCCTTTTGTTTTTTATTTTGAAACAGGGTCTAAGTTTCCGAAGGCTTCACTGAGTTGCTAAGGCTGGCCTCAAACCTGCGATCCTCTCGTCTCAGCCTCGTAAGTACTGGAGTTACTGGCGTGCGCCACCACACCTGGCTTTTAGTAAAGTTATTACCCTATGTCACAGGTGAGGAAACGGAGGTATTGAGAGGTGACACTGTGCTCCTCATGTTGAGCCCTAGCTCCCAATGCATTGAACGGGCCTCTGGCGGTGACCTGGCTGTGAGGCAGGAACCTTCATGAATGGGATTAGTGAGTGTGCTTACAAAAGGGGCTGAAGGAAGTCTGTTGCCCCTTTTGCCCTGTGAGAGGACACAGAAGACACCATCTATGAGGAACAGGCTCTCACCTGACGCTCAGTCTGAGGGCATCTTGATCTTAGACTTCTCAGCCTCTAGAACTATAAGCAATAAGCCAGGCACAGTGGCACACATCTGTAATCCCAGTACTTGGGAGGCTGAGACAGGAGGATCGCAGGTTCAAGGACAGTCTCAGCAACTTAGTGAGACCCTCAGCAACTTAGCAAGACCCTATTTCAAAACTAAAAGTAAAAAGGGCTGGGGGTATAACTTGGAGGTAGAATGCCCCTGGGTTCTATCCCCAGCACCAAAAATAAACAAACAAATAAATAAATAAATAGAACTATAAGTAATAATTTTATGTTGTTTATAAATTACCCAGGCTAAGGTATTTTGTTATAGCAGCCACATGGTCTAAGACACTAACTACAGCATAATTATATATTCTCGCAATTAGAATACCTCAAATGCAAAGAGAATTAGATTTGTCCCCAGAACCCTGTAATTTGGGAACCCAAGCCAGTGTATTAAAAATATCTAGCCAGGCGTGGTGGTACATGCTCGTAATCCCAGTACTTGGGAAGCTGAGATAGGAGGATTGCAGGTTTGCAGCCAGCCTCAGCAGCACGAGGCCCTCTGCAACTTAGTGAGACTCTTTTCTGAAATAAAAAATAAAATAAAATAGGGCTGGGGGTGTAGTTCAGAGGTATAATGCCCCTGGGTTCAATTTCCAGTACCACAAAGAAAAAAATAAAAACCCATGTTGTCCATACTCAACCTTTAACCTCCATATTCCCTCACCCTGAAGGGGCAATCAGTGTAAGAGCTCATGCCCTTCTCCCCTCCCTCGAGATCCTCATGTGACTTCTTTTCGCATCCTGGGCTGACACTGGTGTTCCTTTTAATCTGATTTCATCCAGATACAAATGCTAGGTCAATGCCAGCAGTCTCTCCCTCAACTTCCAACAAGAAACAGACACACACAAGCCAGTCAGCCAGCTTGCTTATGAGATGGTAAAATCACGTGGTGAGGTACTGGATGGAAGGCACGTAAATGAAAGATCTTTTCCCTTTCCTTCTTCCTTTCCTCTTTCCATTCCTTTCCTTCTTTCCTTCCCTTTCCTTTCCTCTCTCCTCTCCCTTTTCCTCTCCCTCTCCTCTCCTCTCTTCTCTTTTTTCTTTTCTTTGTGATACTGGGGATTGAACCCAGAGGCATTCTACCTCCAAGATACGCCCTCAGCCCTATTTTATTTTTTGCTTTGAAACAGGGTCTCACTAGGTTGCTGAGGGTCTTGCTAAGTTGCTGAGGCTGGCCTTAAACCTGCAATCCTCCTGCCTCAGCCTCCCAAGTACTGAGATTACCAGCATGCGCCACCATGCCTGGCAATGAAAGCTCTTTCTGCCTCCGCTTTTGTCGAGGAGTCTTTGTGACTCATTTACACTTCAAGTTTGTACTCACCAGTTGACAGGCATGCTTTATCCTCTCCACAATCCCATCGAGTCCCAAGTATTGTAAAGACAACCACAGAGGCAGGGCGCGGAGTTTGTCTGCCGGCTTATTTGATGTAAGACCAGCAACTAATGTCTGAAAAAGCCAATATGGGTGCATTAATCAAAGCCAGTGGAGTCCCATAACAGAACCAGCTGCCGCTGACACACTCATTATGTGCTGGACTCTATGCTACGCACTGGCTTGCACCACCCGTCGGGTCTGCCCCCAGCTCCACACGGCAAGCGTTCTTATCGCTCAGATCAGAGCCCTGGCTTCGTCCAAGGGTTCACACATAAGGAGTGGCAGAGCCAGGATGAGAACCCAGACAGGTCACTTCCCAGAGCCAGAGCCCTCAGCCACCAAGAGGCAGCCCCTTGCAAGGTTGCTGAGCAACCAATGATGGGCCACTGTCAACGGGGCAAGACAGCAACTGTTTGAACAGTAATCATATAACACTTATTTTGCTTGTGCCTGTCACTAACCGATCTATGATCAAAGACCACAACTTAAGTGTTTTTTTTTTGTGTGTGTGTGTGTGGTACTGGGGATTGAACCCAGGGACGTTCTACCTCTGAGTTCCACCCCCAGCCCAAGTTTTTATTCTTTATTTTGAAACAGGGTCTCACTAAGTTGCAAAGGCCCTCACAAGTTGCTGAGGCTGGCCGCGAACCCAGATCCTCCTATCTCAGCCTCCAAAGTACTCCTGTGCGCCACCACGCCCAGCTTTTTTTTAAACAAAATACCTTGCTACAATCTATTGGAAAACGTGGATCAGGTGACTTAAAATACTCCCGCTCAGTAGTTCCATTTCTGGGAACCCATTCTAAGAAAATAATTTGAAACATTAAAAAATGTTCATTTGTCTATTATTTCAGTAACAAAAAAAATGGAAAACATCCTACGAGTGCACAAATGGCCAAGATAAATAAACTGTGATACTTAAGTGTCGGAATATTATGCAGTCATAAAATGTCCCTTCAAACACATAAGGAAGCACGAGGTGAATAAATAAATATATATGGTATGGATTCACTTGTGTTACAAGTTTTACAAAATGCAATAGTAGCTGGGTGTGGTGGCGCACGCCTGTAATCCCTGTACTTGGGAGGCTGAGACAGGAGGATCGCAGGTTTGAGGACAGCCTCAGCAAGTAGTGAGACTCTCATCAACCTAGTGAGACCCTGTTTCCAAATAAGAAATAAAGTCGGGCTGGGGGTGTAGCTCAAAGGTAGAACGCCTCTGGGTTCAATACCCAGTACCCCCCCACACACACAAAAAAATGCAATAATATTGAAATTAAGAAACTTAAGTGTTTCCTTTCTTTCCTGTATTTTTTCTCTGAAGCCAGTGGCGGGCACCAGCCACTCCCTGGTCCCGAGAGCAAGCTCACCAGGGCCGGGTCGTCATGCTTGTACAGCGTCACCGCGGGAACGGCCGGCAGACCCAGCCACGGGCCGGGGGTCAGCGTCATGCTGTCACACTTGGTTGCGGCCTACCAAACAGAGAGCGACTTTTCATTGGATTATCAGAATATGCTAAACCCAACTCCCAAGAATCGAGAGGTGTTGAGTTCCTTTTTGAAAAGACCAATATTTAGCAAATTGACAACATACCAGCACTGACGAAGAGACATAACCTAGAGCCAATGTTGCCAGATTCACACTGAAAGAAAAAACACCAGGCTAAGAACTAATTATTAGTGCTACTTATTTGCTAAGTATGTGCTTTCCGATGAGAAGAAGGCAGCTGCGCCGCTGCGAGGGGACACGCAAATGTCTTCCAGCCAAGTCATTAGCTTCTATTATGGCAAAAGAAGACATGGATTTACAAAAATTAAAGGAAAACCTTCAAAATGCATTTTAATTACAATGTGCTTCAGGGCATGTCCCTGTTTATTTAGTATGACTCATGAACTATTCGGACCTTTCACAGCTACTACCTCCCCATCATCATTCTCCTGGGAGAGATGCCGAGGTGGGGACAGGCACTGGCGGCCCTGCATCCCCCACGTCTCCCCTTCAAGGCACCCAACAGCCTTCTGGGAAACCACCCCGATTTCCTCTCTCAGACCATGGGCTTCGGGTGGAGGAGACGCCACCTGCTGCAGAGGTGGACAAGTAACCTACGCTAGCAGAGCATTCTACCTCCCTGGCCACAGCGATCAGTTCAACACGACACTTTTTTTTTTTTTGTAGTACCGGGGATTGAATCCAGGGGCGTTCTACCTCCGAGCTACACCCTCAGCCCTATTTTTTATTCTTTGTTTTGAAACAGGGTCTCACTAAGTTGCAGAGGCCTCACTAAGTAGCTGAGGCTGGCCGCGAACCGGGATCCTCTGGTCTCAGCCTCCCAAGTACTGGGATCACAAGTGTGCCCCACCACGCCCGGCTAACACGAGACTTCTGATCCACTGGCCATGAGGCTGGAAAGAAGGGTCCCGTTGCTGCAGTCACTCTGCACCGTAACAGAAAGTCTCTCCACAGAGCTGACAGATGGGAATGAAGCCAGGTGAATGAGCAGCAGAGCGGGAGGAAGACATGGACTCAGTCGACACTGTGTCTAGGGCCAGTTCTAACACTCGTCTTTTAGTTATGGGAACCAGTAAAGTCTTTTTGCTTTAGCCAATTCGGGTTCTTTTGTCATCTGTAACCAAAAGAGCCCTCAGGGATAAACACTACCACAGAGAGGGCCTGGATGTCCCCTCTTCGTGAAGACGACATGCAGGCCCAACATGGAGCCAGCCAACCTCACCATCTACCTACCCCTCCACGTGAAGCCAAATGCCGTACTGCTCACAGAGCTCTTTCAAACGCCCCATCTTGTCTGTGTGCCCTACTGCTGCAGTTCCTGCAATAAAACAAACAAGCAGGGATTCTGAAAGGAGCAAATATCGCCCGCGTCTTTATAGCATAGGAGCTGTACACACAGCACCTCCCTGGGGGGAAGTAACTTATAGCCCTATTTTATTAAGATTTTCTTCCTGCACTGACTTAAAAATAACTTTTGCAAGCTGATTTAGGTAAGCTTCTGTGGACCCTCCATTATATGTATCTGTGTGATTTTTTTTTGTCTGAAAGTCACCACTAACAGTGTAACTGAAATCTTCTATATAATGATTTTTTACCTATAGGTTCATGAGCTATATGGTCGTCTCCCACTAGGATTGTGGGCTTGTCAATTTATACTTGCATTCTATCAGTTTGTTCTTTAGTTTTCCTTTATATATTTGAAAATTATGTTCATAAGCCTTCATCACTGTTCATTTATTTATTTATTATGATACTAGGGATTGAACCCAGGGGCATTTTACCTCTGAGTTACACCCCCAGCCCTATTTTCTTTTTTTTAATTTTATTTTATTGGCGGTACCAGGGACTGAACCCAGGAGCATTCTACCTCCGGGCTACACGCCAGCCCTATTTTTTATTCTTTATTTTGAAACAGGGTCTCACTAAGTTGTGGAGGCCTCACTAAGTAGCTGAGTCTGGCCGCGAACCTGCGATCCTCCTGTCTCAGCCTCCCAAGTACTGGGATTACAAGTGTGTGCCACCACGCCCAGCTAAGTCTTTTTTTTAAATAAATGCCTTATTGAAGCATAATATTTTTGTGTGGTACTGGGGATTGGACCCAGGGGCATTCTACCTCCAAGCTATACCCCCAACCCTATTTTATTCTTTATTTTGAAACAGGGTCTCACTAAGTTTTGGGGAGCCTCACTAAGTTGCTGAGGCTGCCCGCGAACCTGCAATCCTCCTGTCTCAGCCTCCCAAGTACTGGGATTATAGGTATGCGCCACCACACCCGGCTTGAAGCATAATTCACATGCAATAAAACCCACTCGTTTAAGTGTACTGTTCAATGAGGTCAATGAGCTGGGTTTTGTGTTTTGGAGGTACTGGGATTGAACCCAGGGTACTCTACCACTGAGCTACATCCTTAGCCCTTTTTTATTCTGAGGCAGAGTGTCACTAAATTGTTGAGGCTGGCCTCAAACTTGTGATCCTCCTGCTTCTGCCTTCTGAGTAGCTGGGATTACAACTGTGCTCTACTGTGCCTGACCTGTTCAGTGAGTTCTGACAAATGTATACAGTGTGAAACCACCAATGAAATCAAGACAAGAGAACATTTCCATCACCCCCAAGCCCCCCATCCCCTCCGCAGTCACTTTTCTAAGTCCTCAGTGGCTCCCGACAATCCGGATCTGTCTCTGTCACTGTTCTGTCTTTTATAGAATTTTATATTAATGGAACCATACACTATGTACCGTGTGTGTGTGTGTGTGTGTGTGTGTGTGTGTGTGGTGCTGGAGATTGAAACCAGGGGCATTCAATGAGTTGCACCACCAGTCCTATTTTATTTTTTACGTGGAAACAGGGTCTAACTTCCTGAGGGCCTCATTATGATGCTGAAGCTGGCTTCAACCTGCGATCTTCCTGCCTCAGTCTCCCAAGTACTGGGATTATAGGTGTGCGCCACCATGCCCTGCTAATTTATGAGTATTTATATTCAAGTCTTTGTGTGGAGATATGTTTTCATTTCTCTGATAAATGCCCAGCAATGGGACTGATGAATGATACGGTAGTTTTATATTTAGCCTTTTGAAGCACTGCCAAACTCTTTTTCAGAGTGACTGTAATATTTTGCATCTTTACCAGCAATGTATGAGAGCTCCGGTCGCTCTGCATCCTCGCCAGCATGCAGCGCTCCATTTTTCAATTTCCTCCATTCTCACAGAAATAGTAGTATCTCATCTTCGTGTGTGTGTGTGTGGGGGGGAGTACCTGGGCTTGAACTCAGGGCCTCAGTGCATTCTAGGCAAGCGCTCTACCATCTTTTTGAGTCCTTGTATACTCATGAATTTTTTTTTTTTTTGCAGTACTGGGGATTGAACCTAGGGGCACTCTACCTCCGAGCTACAACCCCAGCCCTATTTTTATGTTTTATTTCGAAATAGGGTCTCACTAAGTTGCAGAGGGCCTCACTAAGTAGCTGAGGCTGGCCGCGAACCTGCGATCCTCCTGTCTCACCCTCCCAAGTACTGGGATTACAAGCGTGCGCCACCACGCCCGGCTTACTCATGAATTTTCTTTGGTGAAATGTTCAAATTTTTTGCTCATTTTAGGTCATTTCTATTGTTTGGGGTTTTTTTTTCTCTGTGGCGCTGAAGATTGAACACAGGGCCTCATGCATGCCAGGCAAGCTCTCTGCCACCAAGTTACACCCCTTGCCCTCTTTCGTTCATTTTAAAAGCTTCATTGTCTTTTTAAAAACTGTATTGAGTTGTAAGAATTCATTGCATATTTTGAATACAAATCATTTGTCAGAAAAATGTTGTGAAGATATTTTTCTCCCAGTCTGTAGCTTGCTTTTCATCTTCTTAACAGGGTCTTTTGAACAGCAAATGCTTTTAAATTCTTTTGTTTTTTTGGTGCTGGAGATTAAACATTGGCAAAGGGCTGGCGCGTGCTCAGCACACACTTTAACAATGAGCTATGTATGCTCCCAGAGAAGCTTTCAATTTTTGATAAAGTCTAATTTATAGCCCGACAGTGCACATTTTACGTCCTGGGAAATCTTTTTTTTCCCTTCTTTCTTTTTCATTCTTGAGATGGGGTCTTGCTATGTCGCCCA
Organism: Glis glis; assembly: GCA_004027185.1. NCBI lineage: Eukaryota > Metazoa > Chordata > Mammalia > Rodentia > Gliridae > Glis > Glis glis. Next base: position 17,691 of record PVJS01022856.1, on the reverse strand, counting down.
GGCTGGCCTTGAACTTGTACCTCAGTTTCCCAGTGGTTAGAATTACAAGCACATATTACTATGCCTGGCATTAAGAGATCTTTGCCTAACTCAAGATCACTAAGGCCCACTCCTGTATTTTTTCCTAGAAGTTCTATTAACTTAGTTCTGATGTTAGGTCTATGAAACATTTATAATTATTATTATTATTTTTTGTGGTACTGGGGATTGAATCTAGGGACATTCTACCTCTGAGCTACATCCCCAGCCCTATTTTAGTTTTTATTTTGAAAAAGGGTCTAATTAAGTTGCTGAGGGCCTAAGTTGCTGAGACTGATCTCAAACCTGTGATCCTCCTGTCTCAGCCTCCCAAGTACTGGAATTACAGGCATGCACCACCACACATGTGTGCGTGGTACTGAGGCTTGACCCCAAGGGAGTTCTACCTCTGAGCCAAACCCCCAGCCCTATTTTATTTTTTAGTTTGAAACAGGGTCTCACTAGGTTGCTGAGAGTCTTGCTATGTTGTTGAGGCTGTCCTCGAACCTGTGATCCTCCTGTCTCAGCCTGACAAGTACTGGGATTACAGGAGTGTGCCACCACACCTGCCTTATAATTAATTTTTATATACAGAGTGAGGTAAGGGTTAAGGTTCAGTTTTTCCCATATGGATATCTAATTGTTCCAAGACCACTGGTGGAAAATACTATCTTTTCTCTCTTGAATTACCTTGACTACTCTGTAAAAAACTGAGTGATGCCGGGTGTGGTGGCGCACACTTGTAATCCCAGTACTTTGGGAGGCGGAGACCGGAGGATCTGGGTTCACAGCCAGCCTCAGCGCTTGCTCTCTCTTTCTTTCTCTCTCTCTCTCTCTCTCTCTTTCTCTCTCTCTCTCCCTGTCTCCCTCTCTCTCTCTACCTAGTGAGGCCCTCCGCAACTTCGTGAGACCCGGTTTCAAAATAAAGTATAAAAAAATAGGGCCAGGGGTGTAGCACGGAGGTAGAACGCCCCTGCGTTCAATCCCCGTAAAACAAAACAAAACAAAACAAAACAAAACAAAACAAAACAAAACAAAACAAAACAAAACAAAAACTGAGTGACCATATACATTACATGAGTCTATTTCTTTCTTTATTTTGGTGCTGGGGACTGAACATGGGGGCATTCCACCGCCAAGCTACAACCCCAGCCCTTTTGAGTTGCTAAGACTGGCCTCAAACCTGCGATCCTCCTGTCTCAGCCTCCCAAGTATTGGGATTATAGGCATGTGCCACTACATCCAGCCGATACAGACTGAAAATTGCTTAAGACATGGTCTGTTTACACTAAGTATATAGTGTTCCTATTATATGCCCATAATTCAAGATTCAAGTTTATGATACCTACCAGCATTTGCGACAAGCAACAGGGGCATTCTTCCTCGTTCTATATCATCTTTAATCAGTTTCTCCAGGAAGGCAACATCCTGGGACCAAAAAACAAACCATAAAAACATGAAGCAACTAGTATAAAAGCTATATAATGAGAAATGATGACTCCCAAAAGCAGCAGATGACTCAAAATTAATCACCAAATTGACATGGGGGGGTGCTGGGGATTGAACCCAGGAACATTCTGCCTCTGAGCTACACCCCAGACCTATTTTATTTTTGACTTTTGAAACAGGGTCACTAAGTTGCGGAGGGCCTCACTAAGTTGATAAGGCTGGCTGAGAACCTGAGATCCCCCTGTCTCAGCCTCCCAAGTACTGGGATTACAGGCGTGTGTCATCATGCTCGGCTTCAAATACACTCTTAATCTTGGCATTTTTTCCGCACTCATAGATATGAAAAACCAAATAATTTTTCTTGAAGACTAATTAGAAAAATCAGTTAAATGAGATAAAAGGTAAAAACTGGACATACACAGAACCAACATTTTTCCAGTTTTAAACATTTATATTTAAAAAAAATGTTCTTTTAGCCCTTCCAAAAAACCAGCCAATTATCTATATTAATACTCACTGGTATACCTGAATTAAAAAACAAAAGTACTTTGAAAACAGAAATGCAGAACCCTAAAAATCTGTCCCTTTTCCTCTGGCTTCAGTATGGAGAGATTTATCACTTTATATGGAATTATTGTTCTATATAGTTAAGATTTAGTAGCATTTAAAGACCAAACATTTAATGAGTACTTTATTCACACATTTTCCCCCTTGAAGGATTTTTTATTTTTTGTGGCACTGGGGATTGAACCCAGGGGCATTCTACCTCCGAGCTACATCCCCAGCCCTATTTTATTTTTATTTTGAAACAGGGTCTCACTAGGTTGATGAAAGTCTCACTATTTGCTGAGGCTGTCTTCGAACCTGCAATCCTCCTGTTTCGGCCTCCCAAGTACTGGGATTACAAGTATGTGCCACCAAGTCCGGCTAGGATTTCTTTAAAAATTACAAAAATAGCTGGGCATGGTAGAGCACACCTATAATCCCAGGCCTTGGGAGCCTGAGACAGGTGGATCACAGGTTCGAGGCCAGCCTCAGCAACTTAAGAGAGACGCTCAGCAACTTAGTGAGACCCTGTTTCGCCAAAAAAGGGGGGGGGCTGGGGTATAGTTATTTGATATTCTAAAAATAAGCAGAACAACCCAACCCCAAGATAATGACGAAGAACCTCATTTTCAAAATCTACCCACTCATAAATCTAGGTCACAGTAATGACTGCTACTTAGAAGTATGGCTTTTAGATGGAATTTCTGGTACTTAATTGGGCTGCCATGTTTTTCCTTAAAGAAAGTGACAGGACAGGGTAGAGTCTGTGCTTAGCATGCACAGAGCCCTGGGTTTAATGCTCAGCACCAACAAAAGGAAAACAGAGCAGGCGTTACAGTGATTCTAAGATTCCTTAAGAGCCAGGTACTCCTGGCCTATATACTGGCCAAACTTTATGAACATTCAAACACAGAAGCATGTAACCCAATGGAAATACCAGAGCAATAAATGAATAAGCTAACAATTACCACAGGCCAGAAAGCCGGCTTTCAGTTGAAAGGAGACACAGTTTCAAAACTCAATGTCATGTTATTTTATAAAGCAAAAGGAGAACTCACCATCTGATGCTGGGATCCAAACATAGTGTTACAGGGCACACGGCACAAGCAGGGGAAGGGCAGGCCAAGCTGCAGGGAGAAACATCCGCTTTAGAAGGGTTTCTCTCGCCATTCATTCATGATTCTGAAAGACCGAGGGTCTAAGACCAGCCACGATTATTTATTTATTTTAAAACATCTTTTCCCTTCAGGATCTCTTAATTTTGTGTGTGTGTATGTAGTACTGGGGATCGGGCCCAAGGGTGTTCTACTTTGGAGTTACACCCCCAGCCTTATTTTTTATTTTGAAACAGGGTCTCACTAAGCTGCCGAGGCTGGCCTCAAACCTACAATCCTGTCTCAGACTGCCAAATACTGGAATTACAGGTGTGTACCCCCACGCCTGGCTAGAAAGCTATACCCCTAGACCTATTTTTTTTTCTTTTTTTGTGGTACTGGGGATTGAACCAGGGGCATTCTACCTCCGAGTTACACCCCAGCCCTATTTTTTTATTCTTTATTTTGAAACAGGGTCTCACTAAGTTGCAGAGGGCCTCACTAAGTAGCTGAGGCTGGCCGCGAACCTGCGATCCTCCTGTCTCAGCCTCCCAAGTACTAAGATTACAGGCGTGTGCCACCATGCCTGGCAGGAACTCATTATAAAAAGGTGTTAAAATACATTTGAAAAGTCAAGCCCCCCCCCAAAAAAAAGAGTGAATTTCCAAGTGCCATTTAAGAAGATATAATGCAAAATTTCTTAACTGAAGCCAGGCATGGTGGTGCATGCCTATAACCCCAGTACTTGGGAGGCTGAAATAGGAGGATCATAGGTTCAAGGCCAGCCATAGCAATGCAGCAAGACTTTTGGCAACCTAGGGAGACCCTGTTTCAAAATAAAAAATAAAGGCTGGGAGTGGTGACGCACACCTGTAATCCCAGTACTTGGGAGGCTGAGACAGGAGGATTGCAGGTTCAAAGCCAGCCTCAACAACTTAGTGAGACTCTGTTTCCAAATAAAAAATAAAATATGGCTGGGGGTGTAGCTCGGAGGTAGAATGCCTCTGGGTTCAATCACTAGTACCACACACACACACATACAAAAAAAAAAAAAACCTAAGTGAGTTAAACAACTTTTACTGGTATATTCTAGAATATACCAAAGAAACAACAACACTTTTCCAAACAAACAACTGAACGTTGAGCACTTTGGGGGTAACTTAGGATTCTTCCTCCAAGCATTTCTGGTAAATAACACCAGCTAAAGGCATTCAAAGAACAGTATCTTGTTGTGGGTATACCCACCCCTAAAAGTAATAAATATGGATTAACAGATGTACATTTCTTAAGAGAAGTGAAGTTGGTGTTATGGATGGAGAGAGTTGTCAAATTAATTTCATACTCTTCATTTTTAGCTTTCAAATCCTTGAGGAGTTTATAGTTTACAGTTAGAGCATATTGTTCTATATAATTAAGACTTGGTAGCATTTGAAAACCAAACATTAAATCAGTACTTTATTCACACATTTTCCTCCTTAAAGGATTTTTAAAAATTACAATAAGTAGCTGGGCATGGTGGTGCACACCTGTAATCCCAGTACTTGGGAGGCTGAGATAGGAGGATCATAGGCTCAAGGCCAGCCTCGGCAATTCAGAGAGACCCTTAGCAACTTAGTGAGACCCTGTTTGAAAAAATTAAAAAAAAATTAAAGAGGGATGGGGGTGTAGTTTGGAGTTAGAAGGCCCCTGGGTTCAATTCCCAGTACAAAAAAAATTTACAAAAGTGATACCCAAATAAAATAATTGAAAAATAGACATTATAAGTGAAAATGCCCTTCATAAGCCAGAGATCCACCACTGTTAACAGTTTATGACTTACCAGATATTTTCTAAGTATGAATATGTATGTAGATAAACTTACTTTTCCAGGCAAAACATGTATATAAGCATGTACACGCTTTTCGTGTGTGTGTGTGTGTGTGTGTGTGTGTTACTGGGAATGGAACCCAGGGGCATTCTACCTCTAAGCTATACCCCCAACCCGATTTTATTCTTTTATTTTTATTTACTTATTTATTTACTTTTGTGGTACTGGGGATTGAACACAGGGGCATTCTACCTCCAAGCTACAATCCCAGCCCTATTTTTTATTCTTTGTTTTGAAAAGAGGGTCTCACTAAAAGTTGTGGAGGGCCTCACCAAGTAGCTGAAGCTGGCTGCGAATCTGCGATCCTCCTGTCTCAGTCTCCCAAGTACTGGGATTACAAGCGTGTGCCACCACGCCTGGCTTATTGTTTTATTTTGAAACAGGGTCTCACTAAGTTGCAGAGGGCCTCTCTAAATTGCTGAGGCTGGCCACAAACCTGCAATCCTTCTGTCTCAGCCTCCCAAGTACTGGGATTATAAGCGTGCGCCACCATGCCCAGCTATGTACATGATTTTTTTTTTTTTTGCGGTACTGGGGATTGAACCCAGGGGCATTCATTCTACCGCCACATTACACCCCCAGCCCTATTTTTAATTGTTTATTTTGAAACAGGGTTTCACTAAGTTGTGGAGGGCCTCACTAAGTACTGAGGCTGGCCGCAAACCTGTGATCCTCCTGTCTCAGCCTCCCAAGTACTGGATTATAAGCGTGTGCCACCACGCCCGGCTCTCACACATCTTTTGAATATTGGATTGCTGTCCTAAGACCACAGGGCCTGGTTTGCAGTAGGTACAAGTACTCTGTTTCATGTTTGTATAGGAGTATTATAAAACTCTGTACCCCCTCCAGAAGAGGATGTAATTTCTTGCCATCAGTCATCACAGCTCAAAACCAGCTTAAGTCCCAGTTCCCTCTGAACAGTTCCCAGGGCCTCTACCCTTCTATCAACCCTCCGATCCTATAGGTTTTGTGGTAAACATTCTTGGTCAAGAGGGTTAACAATCTCTTATCTCAAAGCAGTCAGTCCCCCCAAAATGGGCTACATGCATCATGAACTTTTAAATTTTTTTTACTATTTTTAAGATTTAAAAATATGGGACGCTTCATGAATTTGCAAGCCATCTTTGCGTAGGGGCCATGCTAATCTTCTCCGTATCTTTCCAATTTTAGTCTATGTGCTGCCAAAGCAAGCACCATCATGAACTTTAAAATGGTAATGCTTGAGCCGGGTGTGGTGGCGCACGCCTGTAATGCCAGTACTTGGGAGGCTGAGACGGGAGAATCTGGGTTCGTGGCCAGCCTCAGCTACTTAGGCCTTGTTTCAAAACAAAAAATAAAATGGGACTGGTGGTGTAGCTCAGAAGTAGAATGCCCCTGGGTTCAATCCTCAGCACCACACACACACACACACAAAAGGTAATGCTCTTTAATCTGGTAATTCTACATTGACTCTGAAAACCTATCAGAGAATATAACCTTAAATTTAGACAGCTGTATGTAGAGATGTTCGTAACAGTGCTACGAAAGAGCATTACCTAAAAGTGGTCATAGAAAGCAAGAGAATGGAACATTCTGGTTATCAAAAAGGGAAACAACTAATCAAATTACTATACACTCACCTCAGGAATTATCATGAAGATATTAAAAATAAACTTTACTTTGAAAAACTGTTAAAACATGACATACTTCTATTATAACAATAAGTGAAAAAAGCCAGACACAACCATATAAAAATACCCTTTGATTAGAATCTGGAAAGAAATAAGGTAAAATGTTGACTTTAGTAGCCTCTGGCTATACAGAGATATATTAAAAAGATAATATAGATATATTAAAAAGATAAATATATCTATTCCACATTATTTCTAAACTCAAGACACATTTTGTTTTTTGTCATAACAAAACAAGTACACAAGAAGACCATCTTTCATTCGACGTGTAAAGAAGCACAGCTAGAGAAACACGTTTACACACTTTAGAAGTTTCGGGACAAGCCGGGCATGGTGCACGCCTATAGTCCAGCCTCACAGGAGAATAAGGCAGAGAATAAGGCAGAAGGATCGCATGAGCCGAGGAGTCCGGGGCCAGCCTGGGCAACATGATGAAACCCTGTCCTTAATTTTGTGTTTGTGTGTGTGTGTGTGTGTGTGTGTGTGTGTGTGTGTGTGTGGTACTGGGGATTGAACCCAGCAGCATTCTACCTCCAAACTACATCCCCAGCCCTTTTTATTTCTTTGTTTTGAAACAGGGTCTCACTAGGTTGTTGAGAGTCTTGCTACAATGCTGAGGCTGTCCTTGAACCTGTGATTCTCCTTTTTCAGCCTCCCAAGTACTAGGATTACAAGGTGTGCACCACCATGCCCAGTTAAACCATCCTTAAAAAAATAAAAAAATTTGGGGACAAAACATGGCATTATTTCTTTAGAATACCACCTTATACCATATTACCTGATTACAGAGATACTGGCCCAGGCCAGGTCTAGCAGCAGCACTAAGATATATAACAGGTTTTTTGTTATATAACACGTTGAATCCATCCACCACAAAGTCTTCATATCGAGAATGAATGGCAAGCCTACAGATCTTTGCAAGTCCTTCTCGTTCTTCTTCATGGAAATAAGCACAGCCATTTTCATACCTATTATGAGACACCCATCTATTAATGCACTACTGATTAATTCATCTACTTCTGATTAGTTCTGATTTTACATCCTAATCTTACAATCATGGAAGCAATTCTTTCCCCAAGCTAGACACTGTCATGGAGGTCAGGCAGAGGGGATAAGAACGCGACACATCCTCATCTTAGATGGCTGACCGTTCACTCCAGCTGGAGGTTATAAAGGAGAGAAGCGACAACCCTCAGCCGCACCGACTCTAGGAAGAACAGAAACTATGGAAAAGAGACCTGGGGTCCCCAGATAAAAAAGCCTGAAGATCCTGGTCCTGCTTGTTCTATGTGAAGGCCAACACTGGATAATGCAGGAATGGTTGTTAGCAGATTTCAGCCCTAAAACATCTAGAATAAATGAAACCACTGAAAATGCTAGCCAGGCTAACACTTGCTTTTATTGTAACCTGCTTGGGGCTTTTTATTTTTCTCAGTCTCCTACAGAAGGAGAGAAAATATGATGAGTAAAAGCATTTGACCCAGATCATCCCTCTCTCTTCTGTTACGATGTGCCATTAGGAAACAAATGACTAAAAATGAGGAGCTGCGACACTCCCACACACGCGCGTGCTCACACTCACCGCTCTTCACGTTCACTCATTTAAAATGAGGAGCTGCGACACTCCCACACACGCGCGTGCTCACACTCACCGCTCTTCACGTTCACTCATTTAAAATGAGGAGCGGTGACACTCCCACACACGCGCGTGCTCACACTCACCGCTCTTCACGTTCACTCATTTAAAATGAGGAGCGGCGACACTCTCACACACATGCGTGCTCACACTCATCGCTCTTCACGTTCACTCATTTAATCCGCACAATAATTCCGTGACAGGCACCAATGCTATCCTCATTCACTAGAGGAGGAAACCGAGGCATGGAGAGGCCAAGCAACTCTCCCAAGAGGAGGCAAATTTGAACCAGGTCTCGCTCCAGGAAAAAGATCCCTCGCAATCTACATCTGACTCAGAAACAGCTTTCCGGGAAACTACAAACTCATGATGTCTTTACCTGAAGATTCTGCATAGCCATAAAGTAGTATCTGAGAGTATCCTGGTTGTCAGTTTTCTCAGCTTCTCTTTGTCCAGAGTTGAGATATAAGCTCCCAGACTATGCCCCAACAAAGCCATGTGACCTTGTTCTCCTATGTTCTGGATCCTGTTAATCAAAATGTAGTAGATTAAAAAAGCGTAAGATTAAAAGCATAAAAAAGAGACAGAATTTAGAGATGCACTATTCCTGAGAAATTTGTCAGACTTGAAGTCCACTTAATGTTCCACATAAGGTAGAAATTCAGAAAATTCAGTGTATGTAAGGTATTCAAAGTTTGGAGAAGCCCGGCGTGGTGGCGCACGCTTGTAATCCCAGTAATTAGGAGTCTGAGATAGGAGGATCACAGGTTCGCGGCCAGCCTCAGCTACTTAGTGAGGTCCTCCACAACTTAGTGAGAACCTGTTTCAAAATAAAGAATAAATAATAGGGCTGGGGGTGTAGCTCAGAGGTAGAATGCCCCTGGGTTCAATCCCCAGTAACCACACACACACACACACACACACACACACACACACAC
>PVJS01022855.1:0-30149 GCA_004027185.1 Glis glis | reverse complement strand
GCCGTGTGTGTGTGTGTGTGTGTGTGTGTGTGTGTGTGTGTGTGTGTGGTACGCCTGTGGCACTGGGGATTGAACCCAGAGGCATTCTACCTCTGAGCCACAACCCCCCCGCCCTATTTTATTATTTATTTTGAAACTGGGTCTCACTAAGTTGCAGAGGGCCTCACTAAGTTACTGAGGCTGGTCTCAAACCTACCATTCTCCTGTCTCAGCCTCCCAAATACTGGGATTACAAGCATGTGCCACCACGCTCGGCTGAACTCTAGCCTTTTTAAACTATTTGTAGTGTCTGTCTTTGGCACATGTTGCCCTCTGCTTGAAATGTCCACTTTACTTATTTAGATAACTCTTGTTACTTAAGACTCCTGGCCCATTTGAACATGTAAGTCTGACATTTTTTACCCTCTCAAATGAGAAAAGTTCATAGTGTTTTCTCTGATAATAATAATAATAATAATATTAGAAATATGAGGAATAAAATGAAAATCACCTGAGATCACATCACCCAGATTAAGACTTTTTAAAAATTGCAGTACTGGGGATTGAACTCAGCTTCAGCTTCTTTTTTTCTTCTGTTCTTTTTTTTTTTTTGGTGGGGGGTACTGGGGTTTGAACCTCTGGGCTACACCCCAGCCCTTTAAAAATTATTTTTAGTATGAAACAGGGTCCTGCTAAGTTGCTGAGGGCTTCCCTAAATTGCTGAGGCTGGTCTTGAACCTGTGATCCTCCTGTTTCAGCTTCTTAAGTATTGGGATTACAAGCATGTGCCACCATGCCCAGCTTGAATTTGGCCTTGCACATGCTAGGCAAGTGCCCTACCACTGAGCTACATGCCTACCTTTAAAATCCTATTTTCATCTTTAAAACTTTGGTGGACAAAGCTATATCATTCCTTTTCCCTCAATTAGAAACCAACATTGACAAAAATAATATATAATATGCATACTTTTTGTAACCTATTTGTCATGTAACAGACATTGGGATCTCTTTTTGTACAAATGAATGAAATTATACATCATCATTTCTGAATGGTTATATAATATTTAATTATAGTGAAGGAATGATAATTTATTTATGCAGTCATTCTGATGGGTTTTTAGCGTGTTGTATCAGTTTAACCTGAGAATCGGAAGCAGTAGACTCTTTATCTTTACATCCCCCAGAATCCCTGCCCTCAAGCCCATACCCCATACACACATAAAAGGAATTGGCTCATGATATTATTGAGAAGGCTGGCCACGTAAGTTCAAAATGCACAAGGCAGGCAGTCAGGAGAGGGAGATCCAGGAGGAAGAGAGAGCAGTTGCAGGGTCAAGTACTGTGTGGAGTGTCTAATCTCAGGAACTGTTTAGGCCCTCTCTTAAAGGGCTTTAAGGTGATGTGTGCCAAAGCCAATACAAGTATATATGGCTTTTCTATGTTGTAAACAGTGCTGCGGATACATATTTCTGCATCTATTAAGTAATTTTTTGGGATAAAATTTTTATTTTTAAAGTAGAAGAGGAATGTGAATTTTTTTTTAGCAGTGTAATATGGAAAGGCATGATAAATTATGATTTTGGATGAATAGTTTGGAGCTCTAGATGATGATAGGCTGGATTTAGAATTTTAAAAGGAGGATAAAATAGACAGTAAATTGTCCTAAAAGTCTTTTATAAACAACCTGTGTAATTTCAGTTGCTTTTTTTTTTAATGGCAGTACAAGAGTTTCAACCTTTTTTTTTTTTTGGTGCTGGGGATTGAACCCAGGGTCATTCTATCTCTGAGATATACACCCAGCCCTATTTTTTATTTTTTTATTTGGAAACAAGGTTTCACTAAGTTGGGGAGGGCCTCACTAAGTGGGTGAGGCTGGCCACGCACCTGTGAGCCTCCTGTTTCAGCCTCCCAAATCACCATGCCTGGCTGAGTTTCTATCGTTTTGATTTTTTTTAAATAGGCAGTTGGGTATGAATGTATCCTAGGGAAGGATTGACTAACCCCATTTAGATTTCATAACTACTTTTGGTGTAGTCACTAGCCAAAATGGTGGAGTACTATGGTTGACAGGCCTGACTCACCTGTCCATCCCTGTGCCAGGAGTGGCTCTAGGCATTAGGACTTCACAGTGCCGCCAGAAACACACAAAAGAAGGGAGAGAGGTATTGAGAAACAGCAGAAATCTGTTGCAGTATTGGTGCTTTCTTCACCTTGCTTTTGTACTTTTTGTGGATTGCAGAGTGAGAATCAGACCTGGGTTCTTATTCAGCTACTTGCTGTGTGACCTTGGACAAATTAATTACCCTCTTAAGCCTGAGGTTTCTCCTGGAAAATGGTGAAATAATAGTATATGTTTTTTAAAGGTAAGATGAGAAGGTACCTAAAATGGTTGGCATTGTGTCTGGTTCCATAGTGAGCTAACAATACATGTTCATGAATTTTTTTTTTTTGCTGTACCAGGGGTTGAACACAGGGGCGTTCTACCTCTGCGCTACGCCCCGGCCCTATTTTTTATACTTTATTTTGAGACCGGGTCTCATGAAGTTGCGGAGGGCCTCACTAAGTAGAGAGAGACAGGGAGAGAGAGAGAGAGAGTGTGCGCATGCGCGCATGCGTGAGCTGAAGCTGGCCACGAACCCGGATTCTCCGGTCTCTGCCTCCCAAAGTACTGGGATTACAAGTGTGCGCCACCACGCCCGGCATGAATTTTTTTTTTAATCCTCTTTTCTGTATCAGTTTTTCTCTTTTAGGCTTTGCCTCCAACTTCCTGTGTGTAGATGCAATTTTGGTAAAGCTTTTAAAAATTATTTATAAATAGAAAACATAATTTATTTCAATAACATGAAATATCTACATAACAAATTACTCTAGGATATTTACTCTACAAGTTTATATTTGATATACTTCAGCCATATTTGTCTTCATTATCAAATTGAATCATGGTATAGGTTACAGTTGAGGCCTGTTAATTAGACATTGCCATATCTGGTTACTAATAAGAGTAAGCTTCCATTTTTGAGCTACTGTGTTAAATGACTTATTTACATAATTGCTGATATTAACAAATTAATCTTGTTAGATGGGTGTTATTCTTGTTTTGTACATAAGAGAATTGAAGCTGTTAGGTGTTAGAGTATTAAGGTGAGAAAACAAGGTCTTCTTGTTCTATATCTTGGATAGGTCTTTCTAGTCCTCAATTTCCTCATTTGTAAAAAGGGTATAATATATTTCATAATGTATATTAATCACCTAATATAAGGTGATACATAATAAATGCTCAATAGCCAAGCGTGGTGGTGCATGCTTGTAATCCCAGTACTTGGGAGGCTGAGACTAGAGGATCCGGGTTCGCGGCCAGCCTCAGCTACTTAGTGAGGCCCTCCGCAACTTCGTGAGACCCTGTTTCAAAATAAAGAATAAAAAATAGGACTGGGGGTATAGCTTGGAGGTAGAATGTCCCTGGGTTCAGTCCCCAGTACTGCAAAAAAAAAAAAAAAGCTCAATATATGGAATTCTCTATTATACTTCTATTGCCTAAGAGCCTTTTACTGTATAGTAAAGGGGTCTTTTGAGGATGTTAGTTTCCAGTATCTGTTATCTCATTATCATTTTGGATAGCAGAAAATGCTCAGAGTAGTCTTATTTATTACTATACCGTTTTTTTCTGTATTAGTATTTCACCAATGCCTTGTTATATTTTATGCATCAGTTAATTTTATCATTCTGTAACTTACCAATCTTTTGAAATTCAAACAAATATCTATTGTTATGCGTGTGTGTGTGTGTGTGTGTGTGTGTGTGTGTGTAGGAGGGTGATGTTGGGGCTTGAACTCTAGGGCCTCATGTATGCTAGGCAAACACTTTTCCACTGAGCTATACTCTCAGCCCAATGATTTTTAGTTTTTAACTTAAAAGATTTTGGTGATGGGTACCCTGTAAAATTTTCCAGTCTTAATTCTGTGAAGACTTTTGAATTATTAATGTTAGTTCAAGCCTTTCATACTTGAGTGAAAATTGAAAGAAAACATTATCAAATTTCTTAACATTTTTCAAACATTTAAAAATATCTTGATAAGCAGTTATCAGATGGACTGAAGATAGCAAATAGAGATGAGATATTGAGAATTGAGGCTACTCATTTTTTGTTTAAAGACAGAGGTTATAATATTCAGCAAATTTAGCTTTAGACATTTATATGTAGGAGAAAAGAATTTGCCTTGCCAGTAAGAGAAATGCATGCTTTAATTTTTTATTGCTTTGTAAATGATCCTCTAGTCTATTCTTGAACACTTTTCTTATTTTTGTATGCTCTATAAATGAATCATGACTTTGAACTTTTTTACATCAGTAATAAAAATGAAATTTGATTGGTTAGTAATAAAGAAGGTTCTTTTCATAAAAACAATGATTTTGTCATGACAATTCCCATTAACTGTGACCATGTTAGCAAAATAGAAACCATAAAAAGCATTTCATTGTGCTTACACAGTTAGCTATGTTTTTGTGCTGATTATATGTTTTTATCTCTACGAATTTTTATAAGCCAAGGAAGTTTCTTTTAGATGAAAAAAAACTTTTGATGTATATATTTATCCTAGTGGATAAAGTATTATTAGATATAATGGAATATCCCCTCATATATTTTATTACTTGATCAACCTATAGCACTGACTAGAACTTTATAGAAATAAATTGTATCATTTGTTTAATATGAAGAAACCATTATTTCTTCAGTATTTGTTTCTGTAAAGTAATATTGGCAGCTAACTAATGATCTGGCCTTTTGTTAACTTCCTTTAGACTATTGGTCTTTTTTTTCTTTCTTTCTTTTTTTTTTTTGTGGTGCTAGGGATTGAACCCAGGGACATTCTACCTCTGAGCTACACCCCTAGCCTTATTTTATTTTATTTTTTAATCTGAAAACAGGGTCTTGCTAAATTGCTAAGGGCCTTGTTAAGTTCCTGAGGCTGGCTTTGAATCTGTGATCCTTCTGTTTCATCCTGGATTACAGGCTTGTGCCACCACGCCCGGCTTAGACTATTGGTCTTTATAAGAAAATGTTTTTGCCTCATGAATTACAAGTAATGTTTATAACTTGCTTATTTTATGAATTTAAGAAAGATGATACATCAATAGGAAATAACAAAAATAGCTGGGTGTGGTGGCACACGCCTGTAATACTAGTACTTGGGAGGCTGAGATAGGAGGATTGAAGGTTCGCAGCTAGTCTCAGCAATTTAGCAAGGCCCTCCGCAACTTAGTGAGACTCTGTTTTTTTTTTTTTGCGGTACGGGGGATTGAACGCACTGGCGTTCTACCTCCGCGCTAGGCCCCCGGCCCTATTTTTTATACTTTATTTTGAAACCGGGTCTCACGAAGTTGCGGAGGGCCTCAGTAAGGAGAGGGGGAGAGAGAGAGAGAGAGAGAGAGAGAGCGAGCTGAGGCTGGTGTGAACCCGGATCCTCCGGTCTCCGCCTCCCAAAGTACTGGGATTACAAGCGTGCGCCACCACGCCCAGCGAGACTCTGTTTTAAAACAAAAAATAAAATAGAGCTGTAGCTGTAGCTCAGAGGTAGAATGCCTGTGGGTTCAGTACCCAGTAACTAACACACACACACACACATACACATTCGAAAAAACAAAAATTAAAGTTGCTGCCTATTTTTTCATTAGATATTGTTAGCATAGTTATTTTTACTATTACTATTTATTAATTAAGATTCTAATTTGGCTAGTGATGAGAACTACTTACATTATGCTATTTAGCTGGTAAATGATCTTTGTTCTTTAGTTGAGATTTTTGAATTTATGTATTTTCTCCTTGTATTAGTAAGGGCTCTTCAGAGGGACAGAACCAGTAAGAGAGGAGATCATCCTCACTCTGTCCTCAGAATCACACACCTTTCTCCTTTGATATGAGACACACCCAGAAATGATGCTTTGACAGTTTTCTCTATTCCTCACAGACACACCCAGAAATAATGCTTGAACAGTTTTCTCAGTATTCCTTGATCCAGTCAAGTTGATACCTAAAATTAACCATCATATTCCCAAATGCATTTCTTCTTCTTTTTTTTTTTTTGTGTGGTACTGGGGATTGAACGCAGGGGTGTTCTACCTCTGCGCTACGCCCCCGGCCCTATTTTTTATGCTTTATTTTGAAACCGGGTCTCACGAAGTTGCGGAGGGCCTCACTAAGGAGAGAGACAGGCAGAGAGAGAGCGAGAGCTGAGGCTGGCCGCGAACCCGGATCCTCCGGTCTCCACCTCCCGAAGTACTGGGATTACAAGCGTGCGCCACCACACCCGGCCTGCATTTCTTCTTCTTGCTTTGTATTTCTATACTGATTTTTCTCATACTATCATTTGGTGACTGGAGGATATAAAATAACTTCAACATTAAAATAAATATTTAGAAAGGGAGATATGTTTTAGAAATGGTAAAGTGCAGATTAAAGATATATTTATGGTGGTATTTATTGTCTTGGATTATCTTTGTATCATAGGTAATTGACATTATTATGCCTTTTATGAAAAGATATGGTAAAAATTGAGTTAAGCTAGAGTCATTAAGTCATTTTTCTATTGGATTCTGTTTTTTTCTCACTCTGAATAATGCAGCAACTGCCATTCAAACCTGTTTTTATAAAATTTTATTTTTTATTTATTTATTTTTTTGTGGAACTGGGGATTGAGCCCAGGGGAATTCTACCTCTGAGCTATACCTTCAGCTCTATTTTTTATTCTTTATTTTGAAACAGGGTCTCACTAAGCTGCGGAGGGTCTCACTAAGTTGTGGAGGGCCTAAGTAGTTGAGGCTGGCCGCGAACCTCCTGTCTCAGCCTCCCAAGTACTGGGATTATAAGCGTGCGCCACCACGCCTGGTGCAAAGCAGTTTTTAATGATGGAAATGAGATATTATAGTCACTGGGTACCAAATTCTGGAGAGTAGAGGGAAAGGAGTTATGGTGATTTGGACAGGAAGTTGGAGATAGAGTGAGATTTCAGGAGGGGGGTAAAGTTTCAAGATAATGGGTTAATAAAATGAAACTGGAAGGAGAAAGAAATGCCAAA
Organism: Glis glis; assembly: GCA_004027185.1. NCBI lineage: Eukaryota > Metazoa > Chordata > Mammalia > Rodentia > Gliridae > Glis > Glis glis. Next base: position 23,097 of record PVJS01022855.1, on the reverse strand, counting down.
ACACTGAAGGGAATTTATAATATGGTCAGGAGTCAGTTTGGTAACTGATTTGAATGAATAGGGAATTCTGTGTCTTTAGATGAATCAACATTTAATTTTATCTTTAATAATAAATGTATGGCTAATAATAATTATCACAATTCTTGAATATTAAATTACTATTGCAGAGTAACATGCCACTGAAATTTCAGGGTGTAAAACAACTATTCTGTTATGTTCATGGATCCTGTGGGTCAATAAGTCAGGCATAGGAAAGATGGTTTATTGTTACCTTAGGATGTCTGGGTCTTCAGCTGGAAGGAATTGATCCTGTGTTTGAGGGGTGGACACATGTGGAAGTATCTGCACTTACATGTCTGACAGTTGATTCTGGCTAGGACCTCAGCATGGATCGTCTTCTGCAATGCTTATATAAGGCTGTTCTATGTAGTGTGGGCTTCCTCAAAGCCTGATGGCCTGAGGGTAGTCAGACATTTTACTTACATGGTGATTCAGTTCTCTAAAGACAAGTGTCCAAGCTGAAAAGGTAGACTCTGCCTCACATTTTATGACTTGCCTTGAAAGTCATTCAGCATTACTTCCACCAAGTTGTTGGTCACAACAGAGTTAAAAGCCTACCCAGATTCAAAGGGAGGAGAATTCACCTTCCTCTTGATGGGGAAATTGTAAAGTTCTAGAAGGGCTTACAGGATAGGAGATACTGTTGTGGCCATCTTTAGGAAACTTAATCTACCACAGCTAGCCAGGAAGTAATATTACGGGTATAGTGTTACTGGTTAGTCCCATTCATGATTCAATAGAGGTTCTACACTGGGATGGATGGAGGTGGGAGTGAGTGGATAGTGTGCAAAGGTGGTATTGACCATTAAAGTCAGTTATCTTTGAAACTTTCTAAAACTAGAAATGCCTACCTTACATTGTTCCCCGGCTCCAACATGCATGTTTATAGACACATTCATTTTTTACTCACCAAGGGCTGTGTGTGTGTGTGTGTGTGTGTGGTGCTGGGGATTGAACCCAGGGCCTCGTGCATACTAGGCAAGTGCTCTACCACTGAGTCACATCCCCAGTCTACCACAGTCTTAGGTGGAAAGGTTGAGGGGGTGCCAAGGCAAGTATATTTTTCATACACTTCATAGATGACTTTGGTATGCACCTTTGGTTAGGAATCATTGAATGATTTGGACAGAAAGTGAATTCTTGAGTTTATACTGTTGAATTTAGTTGTTGAGATATTATCATTCCTTAATTTGGTTCAAAATTTTTATTTTCAGAGTTATATTTTTTAAATGTCTAATATCTTTCGGGCTTTAGATGGCAAAAGACCTGCTTGTGTTTTCTACAGAATATATTTATTGAATACCTAGTTTTGCTAGGTGCTCTGCCAGGTGCTGGGGGTGCAGCAACGAGTAATAAAATTCTTGCCTCTAATGAACTTAGATTCTTGTGCAGGATACATCTATTGAAATAGATAATTTCAATATAAAGTGGTATATCTTATAGAAATCTGTACAGAGACAGCTAATTCAGGGAGCTTTTGCTGAGTATTTGCCTTCCTTTCCCAGAATTGAATGAGGGATGTTAGGTTTTTGGTAAATATCTCAACACCTGTCCTTGTCCCTCACCTATCTTTATTATTTCTGTTGTTTTTTGGACCCAATTCCGATTTCATTTCTTATTATTAATTCATTCCTATCTTCCTCAGGAAGATTTTGTTAGCATTCCTATAGGGCTTTATACATACTTCTGGTCTGTTGTTTGTATTAATAATGATTATTGGTTGAATACATTCTATGAGCTAGGGACTACACAGGGTACTTAAGTAGTTTATCTAAATTTATTTATTTTTTGGTTTGGGGGATTGAACCCAGGGGCATTCTATCTCTGAGTTACATCCCAGCCCTCTTTTATTTTTTATTTTGAAATAGGGTCTGAGGCTGGCCTCAAGCATGCAATCCTCCTGTCTCAACCTCCCAAGTACTGGGATTACAGGCGTGCACCACCATGCCCGGCTATCTAAATTTATTCTTTCAACTACCTGTGAGATGGTTAATACTCCCCTCCCCTTTACAGTGAGGTAATTGAGGCAAGAAGGATTAGCACCTTGGCCAAGTTCACTCAGACAATAAGTTTTGAATTGGGAAGAGAACCCATGTATATCTGATTCCATACTTAAATTTTTTCCTGTACCAACCTGTATTCACTTATTGTGTTGTAAATGGCTGTCACCTTTCTTTTCATCTCCCCTCCTTAAACCCTCACTCACTCAACAAAATTAGATCCTAGAGTACAGTGATAGTTTTCTATTCATCTTGGTTTTTTTAATTATAATTACTGGTACATTTTGGACATTTAATAACTTCGTTCAGTTAAATGCCTTTAATATTTTGGGGGGAATCTGAGGATTTTCTACCCCTGTTCTCATGTTTATGAAGGAATTCTTTGATGGTAAGTGCCCGCCCTTCCCTCCCTCCCTCCCTCCCTCCCTCCCTCCCTTCCTTCCTTCCTTCCTTCCTTCCTTCCTTCCTTCTTTCTTCTTGGAGAATTGTGCAGTTGTGCTAAGATTTCAGGAGGTGTAATGATAACTTATATGCTGTGTAGGGGATCATTTCTTTCAAAGCTGTCCTGGAGGAGTGAGTGAAGAGGAATAGAGAGTTTTTTGGTTACCCAGCTTGATGTGAGATAGCAAGTATATCTGTAAAGTACTCAGAACAGCGAGCACATAGTAGGTACTTAAAGTAGGTGATGTTATTACAATTACTGTATTTGGATTAGAGTAGTGGGAAGAACTGCTCCTTAGTTTGAGGGGTATCTATTTTTTATTTTCCAGGATTAGATTTAGAGAACCATTAAACTATTGTACCTTGAAGGTTAACATTGTTGAGATCCAATAATTGTGTGGGGATGTTTTCTTATTTCTCTTTTTTCTTTGACCAGATATTGTACTTTTAATCATAACCAGCTGTTTTTTTATAGTTCTGCTATTGATTTCTTATTTATTTCTATTTCTGAGAAAGCTCAGAAATAGTATCTTGGTACTCATCTCTACAGTATCACAATCTCTGAGTTTAGCGTTTGGTGGGAGTATACAACTTTACCAAGTTCCTTAGGTGATTCATATACAGCAAAAACTACTGTTGTAAGATGGATTATAATTGCTTTAATTCTAATAATAATGATCAAAGAATGTTTATTTGTAAGGTTTAGTTGTGTGTTCACTGACCCTGGAGCCAGACTGCTTTGAGTTGAAATCCTGATTGTTTCTCATTAGCACTGTGATTTTTATTAAATTACTTGTGCCTCAGTTTTCTTACTGTAAAGTAGGAATGATGATGATGATGACGATGATGATGATGATGATGATGATAATAATATCTACCTTATGAAATTGTTGTGAGATAGTTTATATGTGTCAAGCACTTTGTATGATAAATGCACGTTTTTTTTTTTTTTGCGGTACTGGGGATTGAACCCAGGGGTGTTCTACCTCCGTGCTACACCCCTGGCCCTATTTTTTATCCTTTATTTTGAAACCGGGTCTCACGAAGTTGCGGAGGGCCTCACTAAGTAGAGAGAGAGAGAAAGAGAGAGACAGGAAGAGAGAGAGAGAGCGAGAGAGAGAGAGAGCTGAGGCTGGCCACGAACCTGGATCCTCCGGTCTCCACCTCCCAAAGTACTGAAATTACAAGTGTGCACCACCACGCCTGGCTGCAAGTTTTCAAAAGTTTTCTATTTACTTCAGATTTTTTGAGGTATAATTTACATACCCTTTTTAAGCATACAATTTAATTGTTTTTTTAGTTTATTTATATCTTGTGTGGATATTACCACAATCTAATTATAGATTTCCATCACCTCCAAAAGAATTTCCTTGTCTATTTATAAGCACTCCCCATTTTTACCCCTAACCTGAGTCAGCCACTAGTTGACTCTCTTTCTGTAGATTTGCCTATTCTGGACATGTCTTATAAACGAAATCATAAATATGTTTTCTTTTGTGATTGGCTTTTCTCATTGTGTATAATGCTTTTGAAGTTCTTTCATGTTTTAGCATGTATCATGGTTGTAGCTTTTTATTCATGTTATAGCATGTAGCTTCTTTTTTGTGAAATAGCTTTCCACTGTATGGGTATATCATGTTTTGTTTCTCCATTCACCAGGTGATGAACATTTCAGTTGCTTCCACTTTTTGGTTATTGTGAGTAACACTACTATGTTTTCATTTCTCCGGGGTGAATATCAATGAGTGGAATCGATGGGTCATATAATAATTCTGTGTTTAACATTTAGAGAACTTTTTATGGTCCTATCAGCAATGTAAGACGTTCAGATTTCTCTATAGCCTCTAAACATTTGTTATTGCCTATGTAGTTGATAATAGTCCTGCTAGTGGGTGTGAAGTGGTATCTCGTTGTGGTTTTGATTTGCATTTCCTTAATGACTAATGATGTTGGATTTCATTTCATGTGCTTGTTAGCCATTTATATACCTCTTTTGGAGAAATATCTATTCATATTCTTTGTCCAATTTAAAAAATTGGGTTGTATTGTCTTTTTATTAGTGAGTTGTAAATTTTTTATATATTCTGTATGTAAATTGCCTGAGTTGGGGAATCTTTAGTGCTTTTGTTATCACCATTATCACCTGCCTAGATGGAAGTCTAGGTAATGTTTGATCATAAAGAGATGGGTTCTTATTCTCATCTAGTTTTCCCGCATGTTCAGGCTGTATTTGCTTTCCATCTTTTCCAGAATGGCAGGAAATTAGGACCCATCTGTTTTGGTTATTAGTTCTACTGCATCATTCATTCATGTGACTCACTTTGGGTTGTTCTAATCTTGTATTATTTGTTCCAAATGAATGGATGGTTGGAGATATTGATGAGTGATTTGTGGAATATTATTTGAGTTACTTGCTGTGGTTCAGTAAATTGACATCCATTTGGTATTTTGGAGTGCACGATTGCATGATTTTTTTCTTTGTTCTTATATAACATGTAGCCCAAACAGAATTAAGCTTTCTGATTTCAGTCTTACTGAGATAGTCTACAGTATTTAAGAGTTTTAACTTGAGACATTATAAAGATAACATATATGGAAATAGGCCTCTAAATTAGAAGTTCCTGAAGGGCAGTTACTGCTTTTGTATAATTGTGTCTTGTGCACTTAGAATGGTGTGTGGCACATTAAATGCAGTGAATGTAAACTGGATGAGTGATAGAACTGATTTGTAGACTGGCAAAATTTACTTTTTGAAATAAGAGGAATGTATAATTTGTATGTATTTATATATAACAAGCAATAGAGTCTCTACTGTGGGATCTGATGTTAGTCAACACATTTCTTCTAACTAAGGAGTTAACAATAACTTGTAGCCTAGGGAATGGTTCTGGTCTGAATCTTCTTTCAGAAGAATCTTCTTCCAGTGTCAGGGAATCTTTTTGTACCTATTTTATACTTCTCCACACTGCCTTGGATTGTCAGCTTCTTGCTTCAGGGTCCTTATTTTTAGTCTAAGGTAATCTTTAGCCTTTGTATCTACACCTGTTTGCAGTTCATTCTTTTAAGTTGCCTTGCCACTATGCTACACAGTGCTGTCTGCCGGTTTTTTAGGTTTATGGAAATGACAGTGTGATATTGCATTTCTCCATTTTTCAATATCAGCCACTCTCTGACAAGAACCGATCTCTGACTATTCAGGTGATAGGAGTATTTGTGGGGAAGAGTGACTTATACATCCTGTATAATAACTTTTAACATCCCCTATGAAACAGCCCTTCAGGAGCGTAAATATTTAATCATTTCATCATTATTATTATCTGGGATATATTGTTATATTTGATTTCTACTATAGTTTGCAGGTTGGGTTGCTATTGAATCTAATACATAGTTCCTAAAATTTCAGTTTTGATAGTTCCATATCATATTTTAAGTCTAAATATCTTTAAAATTTATTTTAAATGAAGCCTTAATATTATAATTGCCTAAAACTTAATTTTAAACTTAGCATTTATGTTGATATCATGTAGATCATCAGTAAAGTATCTATGTCAAATTAGCATATTTATTTCCTTTTTTTCTCTGGGTCTTGTAGTAACTTTTCCATGTTTAAGAGCTGCCAAATGCTCTTTAAGCATTTTGTTATATTAGTAGTATTTGCATTTACACCTTTGGCAGAAAGCCATCTAAATTTGGGGATAGGCTACACATGTTTCTTACTCTTTTTATTTAACACTGTCTAAATAGTCTTACTAGGCTGAAGAGATGACATCTATGAGCTTTTGGAATCTAGTTGCCTAAGGATAAACTGAGTTTGACTTCATTAGTGCACAAATGATAGGTTTGTGTAGAGTTATTATAGCATTAATCAATTTGATGGATTGGAAAAATGACAGAACTGAAGCAGCGTGTAATATTAGTGCCTATTATTCTACAAATTATGTCTTCACCTACATTCATATGCCAGAGGAGTCATGTTGTACATTAAAAATGCAGAACTTAAAAAAATAGAAGCCAACAAGAGAGGGCACCTCTTTTCCTGGCCCTTCTCTTGTCCTCTTAGATTAGATCATCAAGAAATAGACTTTGGAATATAGACTTGTTAGGTCATAACACTTTCATACTGTGAAATACCCTGAATTGAATAGAATAGATAGATCATCTGCTACTAGAATGACTTATCACCGATCTTGATACTGAAGATAATATGCAAGTAACATGTAAAGCCTTTAAGAGACCTGGGGATATAAATATGTGAATTTATTAATAGCTGTAGCCATTTCACTAAAAATTATAATAAATTAGTATACTATAAAGAATATTGGTTTTTGGTTGTATTATATTGGTTGATAAAGCTAAAAAATAAGTAGCTTAAAGACAATTAAAATGAATGAGAAAAAATTGTGTGTTTGGGTTGTAGGTATTGCTTGGTTATATGTTCATTTTTAACATTATTTATGTTATGGCTTTCAAAAGTCCAATAGGATGTGTCCCCTCTTTTTAATTTTACTTTGTTCTCCTTAGCATAAATACTTTTTTTTTTTGGTGGGTAGTGGGATTAAACTCGGGACCATTCTACTCCAAGCTATATTCCCAGCCCTTATTTATTTATTTATTTATTTTTATTTATTTATTTATTTTTTTTGCGGTACTGGGGATTGAACGCAGGGGCGTTCTACCTCCTCGCTATGCCCCCGGCCCTATTTTTTTTTTATACTTTATTTTGAAACTGGGTCTCACGAAGTTGCGGAGGGCCTCACTAAGGAGAGAGAGAGAGAGAGAGAGACAGAGATAGAGACAGAGACAGGGAGAGAGAGACCGAGAGAGCTGAGGCTGGCCGTGAACCTGGATCCTCCGGTCTCCGCCTCCCAAAGTACTGGAATTACAAGCGTGCGCCACCACGCCTGGCTTATTTTTTTATTTTGAAATGGGATCTCACTAGATTGCTGAGGGCCTTGCTAAGTTGTTCAGGCTGTTTTTGAGCCTGAGATCCTCCTGTCTCAGCCTCCTGATTACTGGGATTATAGGCCTGTGCCACCATGCCTGGCTAGCATAAATACTTTTAAGAGTAGAAGAAGTTTCCTTGAAACATTTAAGAAATACTCATTTGGATAAAAGAACTAAAAAGAGGAAATCTAAAGAGGAGTCTCTTTTGCTCTTGGTAAAAGATACTAAAATGTTAAAAAATCAGGGCCTGGTCTTGGGGCAAAATTAGAAAGTAGGCAAAAGACTAACTGGATTTTTAATAACATTAATTGGTTATACACTTAGTTAGAAGGTATTCTGATATTTATTTCTAGGTTTTCTTTGCATTTCTTCTTTATAAATATGATAAAAGTTAATGCATATTATGTTAGTGAATACTATTAGAGTAGTAATTCTAATTTTAAAGAGTGAGTTAATGTAGATCACTAAGAGCATCTTAGAGTAAGTTATTCTTTTATGTGGAAAGGATATGATGGTAGTTTCTATATCAGAAATGAATTTTTGAAATGTAGACAGTTTTAATTTGAAATTCTTACAATAAAGATATTAGCCTTAAGAGATGATTAGACAAAAGAATTACAACCTGATTAATTCATTAATTCAAATTTTATATTTTGGCATGCATTATTTAAATGTTGCATTTAGTTTAGAGCAATTGAGAAATCGTGATCTTAATAAATAACTTCAGGAGCATAGAAACTTTCACATTCTAGAAATTTATCTCCTGGAAAGAGAGATAACATTGACATAACAATGTGATAGAGTAGAAAAATTGTCTCCGTAAACATTCTCACTGCTATAATCCAGAACGACTGACCACACAACATAGAGGAAGGAAGATTTATTTGCTCACAGTTCTTTGGAGATTCTGGGTTCAGTCCATGTGAGGCCAGGGTCTGAAGCTCAGGGCATGGTGGTGGGAAGAGGAAAGAGTGAGCCTGCCAAGCTCCGCGCTCACATCATGGAGGCTGGAAGCAAGGAGAGAGAGCAGGGGGAGGAGGAGCCATATAATCCCCAAGGCCACACCTACAGGGACTCCTCCTTAGCAACCAAGACCTGCTTCCAACATTGCTACCTTGTTTCTGTGAGGGCTAGGGGGACATTCTAAATCCTAACCATTACAAAAATAATACACAACACAAGTACAAACTGCTGTTGGATAATACAGATAAAGGAGAAATCAGGTTCTTTATAAAAAGCCTTCTTTATGGAAGTAGCATTTACACTTGGTTTTAAAAAAGGTGTTTGATTTGGGTAAGTGGAGAGTATTCCAGGGGAACCATTTGAACAAAATCACAAAGGTGAGAAATTATTAAGTGTGGATTAAGTGGAAAGTATTAAGTTGGATACAAGGATCTTATTGTTAAGTGTAGGTAACATGGATCTCCATGCTCCTCACTAATTCATGTATAAGAGGTGTTCCTCCCCCAGTTATTTCCTTGGTCAAAAAAGATGATTTTACCGGGAGAGAAGAGGACTCTTCCTTTTTCAAGAGTACATGAATGCCTGGTACCCTGCTGAAACTTCAAATAAGTGATGGCAATTAAAACAGTGTTCTCCAAATTGGGGGGGGGATGTGTGTACCCTATAGTATGCAAGACACTCCTTTGAAGTACAAGATGCAATTATCTGTATATTAGGTATGCATTTTTTACGTGTGTTCTAACCCTAAAACTGGAAATTTCCGTCTGATGTTTGATATGAAATATATAGCTTTCATCAGATATTACTGTTGGACCACTCCTATGCCTAATAATCAAGGCCCTCAACTATCTGACAAGCCATCCCACTCTTTTCCTTTCTACATTCTATGACTCTAACCTAGGGATCACCATTTTTAAAAATTTATTTCCCAATGAATAAAGTACTTGATAATGCAGCCCCAAATAGATTTAGAAATCATATGATTTTTAAATCTTGAGCTAATCCATATCAGGCACATTAAAAACTTACCTAAAAAAGAAAATAGAAATTTAGCAAATAAATTAAAATTTGTTTCAGCTATTTTATGCACCTGTTTAATATTTTTAGACTTGTTTGTTGTACTGAAGTTATCTGGGTAGTTTAGTTTTTTTCTTTAATGTTTTCATTACAGTGTAGTTATATCTTTCTTGTTGCATTCTTAGCTTAAACAGTCCAGAGTAATAACAATTATGATAGTGGTTAATAATAAAAATAAACATTTGCCCAGCCAACATTTACTGATTACTTGTTGTATGCTAAGTTCTAGGGATAAAGTGGTAGGCAAAAAATCAAACATGAATGCTGCATTCACAGTGCTTATTTTCTAGTGGCAGAGATAGTTATTGTTGTAAACCTGTTGACTGTGATGTGTACAAAGGGATGTGTGTGTAAAGGGAGCATTTGGATTATTGGGGGAGGTCATTGAAGACTTTCTGGGGACAGGATCAGCTACAGAATTTGTAGAGCCTGGTGCAAGATGAAAATTTGAGACCCTCTGTTGAAAAATTATTAAGGCTTCTAAGACTGTGACAGCAGATCACTTTATAAACATGGGGCACTTCTTAGTGCTGGTTTTGTGCAACTCTGCAGATTTTCTGTCCGTGAACCTGGCCCGTACCTGGGCTATGTACCTGAGGAAATGATTTTTTTTTGGTACTAGGAGTTGAACTGGGGGCATTCTACCTCTGAGTTATGTCCCCAGCCCTTTGTATTTTTTATTTTGAAACAGGGTCTTGCTGAGTTGCTGAGGCTGGTCTTGAACCTGTGATCCTTCTTTCCCAGCATCCCAGGTACTGGGATTACAGGTGTGCACCACCATGCCCAGCTTCAGGAAGTGATGTCTGAGCTGAGATATGATGACACAACAAAGGAAGGTTGTTCTCGGCAGAGAAAATAGCACAAATGAGTCTTGGGATAGGAAGGATTGTGGTGCATTCAGAAACTGGATGAAGGCCAAGTGTGGCTGGAGTGCAGAGTGGAGGGGAAGGGAGGCTGTGTGTGATGAAGTAGAAGGGATGACCTGTAAGGCCAAGTAGAACCTGGTAATCTTTATTGAGGATTTTGGTCTTTATTCTAAGAGCCACACAAAACTATTGATGTGCCTTAAGCATAAAGTTTACTTTTGATGTGCTAATCATACTAGCAGCCTGCACCTTGACAGTACTGATCAACTTTCTCCCCAACTTCCACTTCTTACCATCCTCCTTTTCAGAAACTTAGACCTTCTGTAGTTATTCTAAGGCTTCCCCTTTCCTAAGACATGTTTTTTTTTTAAAATATGTTTTTATTGGTGCATTGTAGTCTCACATCACAGTGAGTATCAGTTTGGTGTTAATATACATGCACACAGCTCTTGGTGTCCCTCCCCCCGCCTCCCCCCCCACATGTAGCACTGAGAATGATGTTGTTATAATCTCATATGTACACATTGTTTATGATAGTAATTCCATAGATTCACTTCTTTCTTGCCCTTCCCCTTCTCTTGTACCCCTTCCCTTGCACCTCTGAGCATTCTCTGTTGTCATTGGAGACCCTTTTGTGTCCCCACTACTCCCTAGGTTGCGCATATTAATGAAAACATATGTCCCTTCCTTTTTTGTGATTGGCTAATCTCAATTAACATAATGTTCTCCAGGTCTTTCCATTTTCTTGCAAATGCTGTTATTTGTTTTTCTTTATTGCTGAGTAGAATTCCATTGTGTGTATTTCCCATAATTTTGTAATCCATTCATCTGTTGATGGACATCTAGGTTGGTTCCATAATTTGGCCACTGTGAGTTGTCCTGCTATAAACATGGATATGCATATATTACTGTTGTTTTCTAGTTTCAGTCCCTTTGGTATGATACCCAGTAGTGGTATAGCCGGATCATATGGTGGATCCATTCCCAGTTTTCTGAGGAGTCTCCACACTGATCTCCATAGTGGTTGAACTAGTTTGCAATCCCACCAACAGTGTAGAAGAGTCCCAATTTCCCCACATCCTTGCCAACATTTGTTGTTTTTTGACTTCTTAATGCTTTCCATTCTAATTGGGGTCAGATGAAATCTTAGAGTAGTTTTTGTTTAAGATCCCACTTAGCATCAGGGAGTGCTTTTGGTGGTAGAAACTGAAAACAGATAGGGTAGGTGAGTCATGGAATTTTATTTATTATTGAAGTAGTTTGTGGTCTAACATATTTCAGGCCAACTGAAGAAAAATTAGTAAAAGATGAAAATGTTTTATTACTATTTTAAAAGACTTTCAAGATGCTGTGGATCTTTTAAATTTCTATTGTCAGCACCATGATTATGATTTAAAAAGTTAAATCTCTTTTACACATGCCCAGGATAAAGGGGTGGGGGTATTGATTTGCCTGACCTTGGGAAAGACAGGAGTGGGGAAGAAGTTGTCTTTTTGGACCTTATTTTTCACTAATAGGTATTCACAATAAAAGGCTTTAATTAATATTATCCAAACCAAGAAATAAGCTTTGTTTTTTCTTATGTATGGATAGTAATGTTCATGATTCATAGATTTACTTATGAAGATAGTTATAGAGCTTATTTCCTAGAATGGCACCTGCATGGTTGGTTTGTAGATCCATTGCCATGCCACTCAACTTGGGCTTTTCTCTTTTGGTACCCTAATAATGTAATAGTAATTCCCCATGTTATGCTTTAAATGTAATTATTTGATCTAGTTCAAATAGATGATACCCTAAAGTCAGTGATATTTGTATACTCTGAGCTGGTCATGGGTGAGATGGGCAGCTGGGCATTTTCTGCATATACTCCTATTTGTTTTCTGTGATCCATGATATCCTAGAATTCCTAGCTGCTAAAGTAACATGGATATATAGGTTTATATCAGTCTACTTGCCATCTCTTTTTAAATGGTAGATTCTGTTTGTGAAGAAAATACCAGTTTTTTTGGGTAGAGTTGGTTTCTGAGAATTTACTTTAAATAATTTCTTAGTTGAAATGTAGTTTATATCTTAGATCATGCAAACATTTACCCCTTTTGTTCCAGTTTTCAGCTTTAGGTCTTAGAGCTTTTGGTATTTGTAGGCAACTTCTTTAGTTTTATTTGCAGTCAGGTAGTATGTTGCAAAATTTCTGTTATTTTCATATATGTTGGATTAGATCTGGAGAATCTGTGGCGGTGGTGATGAATTAAATTTTTTTCTTTGCAGTGGTAGGGATTGAACTCAGTACCTCGTGCATGCTAGGCAAGCACTCTACCACTGAGTTACACACCCAGCCTCATGAATTAACTTTAATCTGGCATTACTGAATGCATGAATGAGAATCTGTAAAATAGTGTAGTAGTTTCTAATTTATCAAAGAACACTTAAATTATATTCAGTATGCTAAGTGTATGTTATTCTATTGTTTGGACATTTTGAATTCCATGTCTAGTGCTTACACAAATAACTAATCAAAAGTTAAAATTATCCGGGCGTGGTGGCGCACGCTTGTAATCCTAGTACTTGGGAGGTGGAGACCGGAGGATGGGGGCTGGCGGCCAGCCTCAGCTACTTAGTGAGGCCCTCCGCAAATTCATGAGACCCTGTTTCAAAATAAAGGATAAAAAATAGGGCCGGGGGTGTAGCTCGGAGGTAGAACGCCCCTGGGTTCAATCCCCAGTACTGCAAAAAAAAAAAGTTAAAATTACCAAAATATTTAATTAGAGAACCCTATTAACATAGATGATAATATTAAATTTGATAAAACTTTGATTAGCCAGAATACTTATGGAATGAAGTGGCGAGGTTGAATAAAAAAATCCGTTTTCTTTCCATACACACTTAGTGGACACCAACTGCATGCAAAACATGGTACAGTGTGGCTTACACAGATGCATAGGACACATATGTATTACCTCAAGGTACTTGGTTTTTTTATTCATTCTTTGAAATTTTTGTAAATTTTATTCCTATGCTTTATTGGTTTAAGATTAATATGATGTATATAATGGAATCTTTGTAGATTTAGGATCTTATAATGAATGAACCTCATTGTATTGTTTCTAGGATAGCTATAAATGGTGTATGTATGCTGACCATACAATTTATCCTAAAAGGTTACTTTTGAGTAATTTGCTTATGTCAGTTTGTTTTTGTTTCCCTGACTATTTTAAAAACTGTTTTATACAGGTTAGTTGGGTTCTTATTGAAATTTTACTTTGTTAAAATGTTTATAGTAAAATATAAGAAATATTTAGTTTCTCTGCCTTTTTGGTTTGTATGTTGAAATACTATAGTCCTTACAGTATGTGTAATATTTGAGGCAATAGCATACAAAACTATGTATAGTCCATTATTTGCATGATGATTTTATGGTATTATTGCTAAGTATGAACTTAATTTTGTGTAGCCCAAACCAAGGAATTTATAATTTTAATTATACTACTGTGTTTTTCTATTATTCTAAAGTATGAGGAAAGCAAATTGAGGGGTTCCTCTCTTTTACCTCCTTTTAAATGATCAGTCTTAAGAAAAAATGCTTTACATGTATACATTTATTTAAAAAAAACCATATTATATATGAAAAACTATTTGTTGCTGTGTTTCAGAGATTGGATAAACACAAGAAGTAGATGCCTAGTATTATCAAATCTTACATATTTACTTTCTTGTTGAGAGCAGATGTAGTTGCTTTATTAGAGTTGGTGATCCTGTTTTATGGCTTTTACAAGGCAGAATTCAACAGACGATATCCTGTGTATTCTATCAGTGGAGCCATTGCTTCTTCAAGTGAAGTTGATTAGACAAAATTCAACTCTAGTGCTTTTCCCAAGCACTGGTAACTTGCTGATGTTCTTTTTGTAGCTGGAATCTTCTCCAGATGAGAGATTAAGGGTCAAGGTCAAGCAATCACTTAGACCTAAAATTAGCCTTATTGGCTTTATTTCACGTTGTAGATGCTTACTGCTTTATCACACTACTCTGCTTTAATTGTTTTTGTGTGGTGGTAGTGGTAGAGTCAAAACAATGAAATGTTCTACAATGCAGCAGAGTTCTACTGTATTTTTAAATACTACCAGCTTTAAAGAAAAGATGATACAGATGTACTTGATACAGCCTGATACAGATGTATTTGATTTTTTCATATAGTGTTGTTTGAAATTTTACTTTGTTATAAGCTTACTGTAAAATATAATAAGTACTATTTTTTGTAGTGAATCAAACATCAGTATTTTATAATATATTTGAGCAACATTTAGGGTTTAACTGTTTAAGGGAGGTTAAATGAACTTATTTTTTAAATTCTCATTTTCGGTTGGGCGGGATGTCTACCCTTTTCTTTCTCCTCATAAAAAACAAATTATCACCAAACAAAGCAAACATGAGTTTAAAACAGTTTCGCCTACTTACACAGGTTAGCATAGAATCTAAGATAGTGTGATTAGTTGGCATATTTAAGGTAATCTTAGCAATTAACTTTAAATGTACATCCTTATTTATTTGGTTAATTATTGATATATTTTTGCCCTGTGTGTCTAATTGTCATTGCCTTGTGTCTGCAGCTACAGAGCCTTGGCCTGAAAATGCTACATTATATCAACAACTGAAAGGTAGGTTCTTGTTCACAATTAAAAATGGGTTTGTATCAAAATGTATTTATTACCACCCCTTCCAAAAAACCCCAACTTTCACTAATATAATTTATTGCAGAGTGTACACAAAATATAAAGAAGGGATTCCCTTGTATAATTTGTCTAGGAGGTTTTACCTAAACTTGTATCTGCCAGTGTAAACCAACTATTCATGGCCTATAAGGTCCTTAGTTTATTATTGACTCATTATATTGCCTGCTGTAGGCAATGTAAAATGATGTGGTTGTAGGAGCAGTTGGCAGATTTACTGCACCAATAGCTGAGACAGCAGATTTTTGAAGTCCTGTGGTAAAGTGGGCTCTCAGTAAAAAGGAACTGTTAAAATGTATAGGCTAGGATGGTTCAGGCTCCCTTTAGCAGCTCTTCATATATCATCAGATCACATTATGGACCCCATTTGGGGCTCAGCAGCCTGCTACAGTTGTCAGAAGACTGCAAAGTAATGAAGACTAATAGGCAGCAGCCCTAGTCTTCTAAGCATGGAATTTTTATTGCAGCGAACTTGTCATCTTTCTTTTGTGTGACAGACCTAGACACACTGTGCAATATTAACTGCAAGCTGGTTTTATATGATTGTGAATGCTTTTACTTTTAACTAGAGAGATTTGAGCACATACTATTTTACTTAATTTTAATGAAAAGAAAGGGAATATTTCTTGAAAACTTAGTGAATTTTTTAAAGAGCAATTTTAATTACATATTGCTGATAAAATGAGATAAGTGATCAAATAGTTTTAGAGGAATTAGTCCTATTTTATCATTATTTACACATTATAATTTAATCAAAATTATGATTTTACATGACATTGATATAGAAATTCATAATCATTTTAGTGTAGTCTATATTTTTTATTTTTAAAATAGGAATGGTTTTTTAAAATTAGAAATTATATTTTGCTTGTTTAGCAGTTATACCTTTGACTGAGACCTTTCATTGTTTTTCCTATAGGGGAGCAAATTTTGCTTTCTGACAATGCAGCTTCTCTTGCCGTGCAGGTAAATATGTAAATAATGTGTTTTTTTTTACCCTGTAGGTGATTTGTATAATTTTGATTGGCAATTATTTTTTCCCCTCCAGAAAGTCTGATATTACATGTTTAGAATTTTTTATGTGATTTACCGTTATCAGTATAACATTGCTTCCCTGTGAAGTGTAATTTAATTATGTAATATTATTTAGTTAATTATTGTCAGTATATAAAATAAACATAAGAATCTTTATTGTTCCTTTGAAATCACTTAAGTGCTAGGCACATTCGGTGTCTTAGCATTTGTTTTGCTTTTGGTTAGATAAGATGGTATTGATTATTTGGGGTTATAGTTTCATTTATGGACTCAGAATTATTTTCTAATTTACTTATAAAGATTTATTTACTACATATTTTTCATCATCATTCTGCTCAGTGTACTCACTCTATCCTTAATCTGTTTGGTAATCTTAAAACAAACGTGTTCTTCTCAAGCTACTCCTTATATATTTATTGATAACATGTGTGTTTATTATCCCCATATCATTTATTGAATGCAATAGCTCCTCAAGTTGTATATCACAGTTGGATAATCCAAAAAAGTCTAGTGGCCCCAAAACTTTAAAGTGCACTACAGGAAGAATAGGATACTTAGGGGATTGTTTATTTTAAAAAAAGGAAAAAAGAAATGTTTATGTAGTTTATAGAATTATAATATAGTTACACAAATGTCTTACATGTTTAGCTGATACTTAATTTGTGTATTCTGAATCACAAAGAAAATTTTATTCTGTAACACCCAAAAGATAACTCAAAGGGGAAATCTAAAACATGTAACCTTTACTGAAGGTGAGATTGTCAGCACCTTGAGGACAGAAGGAAAGGAACTGTTTGTCAAGCTTTCGTTGTGTTCTAGACATAATACTAAGCATTTAATTTTAAGTCATCTCATTTATATTTTTATTCAACTTGATATCCACTGGGCTTAATAACAGTGTCATTCCTTATGACAGTATGATAGTATGGCATTCAGTACATCTTTAAGATAGGGAAGGAAAAGATAGAAAAAATGGCTGGAAAATAATTTATTAGTATCAGTATCTGTAAGTATCCTTAAGTTCCTTTTAGATTTGTTTTATATCATTTACCAAGATTATAAATTGTTTATTTATCTTTATTTTGTCTGTAGATATTAGTATTATAGCTAGTTTTTATTTCTTTTTTGTTAATATTTGATGGGCAGAAATTCTGTTATATGCAAAAACATAGACTTTATACTGCTATTTAGTAACCCCTTCCTTTTTTGTGGTGAGAGAGATGGAATTTAAGTTGAGTTTCCATACACTCATAATGTAGTTACCTAACATATAGAATATACTCCACAAATATTTATTGTATGAATGGTTTATAAGTGTGCTGAAAGCAATCTTGCTTGATAAATGACAACACAAATAATTTGCTTTGTATAAAATAGTATTTTCAATGTTTATATCTTTGAAAAAGTAGCTTCAGGGCATAGTGAATATTTTAGTTGAAGCATTGATTCTTAACCTTTTTTTAATTGCCATTTTGGGGATAACTCTTTCAGGATTTGACAAAAATTATAGAATGTTTTTCCAGAAAACATTGCAGGGCACACATAGAAATAAAAATATATCCAGGCTATTCTGCATATGATTTCAGCAGGTTTACTGATCTCCCAGCTAATGCTGTCAGCAGATCCCCAATGAAGAGCCCCTAAAACTGAATAATAGTAGTTTAGGAAGTACTGAATTAATTTACACCAAATAGGAAGGTATTTTTGATAGGAATAGATTAATGATTCTCCACTGGACAGATTTTTACCCCCCCAAAAGACAAGTGGCAATGTTTAAACATTTTTGGTTGTCAAAACTTTTGTGGGAGTGCCATTTTCATTTATGGTAGACACCAGGGATGTTGCTAAACATCCTACAACACACACGACAGTCCTCCATAAGACTGACCTGGCCCCAAATGTAAATAGTGTTAAGGTTAAGAACTGCTGGAATTAATGGTTTAACTAGTTTCCAGTACAAAGCAAGATATCAGTATATTACCACTTAAAAAAATTAACATTTTAAGTATTCCATGGAGGGAAAAGAAAAAGACGTCTTAGTGTGTATTTTATTGTGAATTCAGTTTTTATGGTTCCTATTAATTTGCATTCTCTCTATAGTTTCTCAACTCATAGTTGCAATTAAAAATAAAACTAGAAAAAAGAACCTTTTAAAAATATAGAGTTTTGCTTAACCATTCAAATTTTTTATCCTACATATGTCACTTAGATGATAAATTAACCAGCATATATTAAAAATTCTTGGTTTTCTTCAATATTCTTTGGCTTGACAGCTGATAGTAGCCATGACTATAAATGTGACTTTTCCACATATCTGATGTAAACTTTATGGAGTAATTTTCTTCTATATAGTAGACCAACATCCGTTTAGAAAAATCAATTAAAGGCTTCATGTGTGATGTATAAAATTGATCAAAACAGTATGACAGGTATCCATACACTGGACATTTTCTAGAAGATACCAGATATCAAACATCAGATATTTTAATAGTCTGCCATTTAAGCCATTGAGAATTTAAATTTTGTTTACCACAAAGACTTGGTATTTATTATATTCCTGAAATTAAGTGGTTAGATATTTTTTGATTAAAGGAACCTTTATAATTTCAATTTAAAAGAAAACATATATATATCCATATATATGTACACACATACACACACACACACACATACACACACACACGCATTTTTTTATTTTTCCTGGTGGCTATTTTTCACTAGACTTGCTTCCTTCCCTCATCTACAAAGTATTGGTTTTATCTCAAGCATTTATTTGCCTGGTCATAACATAATCATGTATGTTGAATGGAGTGAATTTTTTTTTTTTTTTTTTTTTTTGCGTGGTACTGGGGATTGAACCCAGAGGCATTCTACCTCTGAGCTACACCCCCAGCCCTATTTTTTTATTCTTTATTTTGAAACAGGGTCTCACTAAATTGTGGAGGGCCTTACTAAGTAGCTGAGGCTGGCCGCAAACCCAGATCCTCCTGTCTCAGTCTTCCAAGTACTGGGATTACAAGTGTGTGCCACTATGCCCAGTTTAGAGTGAAATACTAATGTAGTATGTTCCTTTGGTTCCCATGAGCTCTGTGAGTGTATGTATATGTGTATAATACTGAATACATGTGCAAGCGCGCACACAGAAATTTTCCATTCTATAATACTTCTACTTTAAAGGACTTAAGCTTATTATTGATTTGGAAAACAACTTTATTTTGGTACTGGGTTTGGAATCCAGCAGTTTCACTTCCAGCTCTTTTTATTTTTATTTTTTTGAAACAGGATCTTGCTAGGTTCCTGAGAGCCTCTCTAAGTTGCTGAGGCTGGTCTCGAACCTATGATCTTCTTGTATCAGTCTCCTAAGGTCTGGGATTTCAGGCATGTGCCATCACACTTGTTTTGTGGCTGGTGGCTTTTGTGCTAAAGAGTACATGTTTAGAAATACAGTATGAGCAAATACATTTGAACTTTGCAAGTTTTCTGCAAAAAATGCTTTTAAAAAATTTCCTTCAAGAAGTTTGTGTTTGTATTGTCTTTTAATAGCAGATTTCCACAAATGATATGGACAGTTGGTCTGTTTTCCAAATATATCATACTTTATAGAATTCTTTATTTCAAGTTTCCTCATCTATATAATAGAGAAATAATAGATGCTGTCCTATTGAGTTATGAGGATTGAATGTGTTAACATGTGTAATACACTTGGGAAAACACCTGGAATATTGTAAATAAGTAATGAATATTGGTCATTATTTCCTTCTCTTCTGATTCTTTGACAAAAATATATGTAATTTCAGCAGAAGAATGGAAGCTTGCAGGCTTGATAATGCCTAGAAACAAAGTAATTGAAAATAAATGTCATATGTAAGATTTTTGGGGGAACAACATATTTGTATTTGAATGAGCATTAATAATTTCTGTAATTGTAATTCAGTTATTTTAATACTATTGCATAAGATTTGTTTTAAAATTTAATATTTACTGAATACTTTTATTATATGACACAGTCTACTGAAAGCATTTATATAGAATATTGCATTCAATCCTTACCACAATCCTAATTCAGGGTACTCTCATTATCTTCATTTTAAATATGTGAAGCCGGGCGTGTTGGTGCATGCTTGTAATCCCAGTACTTGTGAAGCTTAGACAGGAGGATCCGGATTCACGGCCAGCCTCAGCTACTTAGTGAGGCCCTCTGCAACTTAGTGAGACCCTGTTTCAAAATAAAGAACAAGGGGGAACCAAGATGGCGGGATAGCGAGAAGCAGTGTCTTGCCTGCGCTCCGAGAGTTGGAGCTCTGTGGGCGGGAAGACTGCTTCTTGACAAGAAAACAAGGGCAGCTAAAACTCAACAAAACAATGGGAGCCAAAGTGCAGAGGACTGTGAGTCAGTGGAAGGAGCGGAGGGAGGTAGGGAACTCAAAGCATTTCACCTGGTAAGCGGAGAGCGGAGACAAAGGTGCCATCTTGGCTGAGCCATGCCAGCACAGCAGCCCCCAGAATCCTCCAGCAAAGAAACAGCTGATTCTTGTGAAACCAGCGATTATAGCCCACCATTGAAAGCAGTTGACATTGGACCATGATGAAGCCCAAGTTGGACAAAATCCACACATACAACGGTGGCGACTGCAAAGGGTGGGATGCGAACCTCAGCCCCCGCAAAGAAAGTGATGCAGAGAGACATGGATGAGGCAGCCAGGCATAGGAGCACCCCAACACTGAGAAAAAGTAGCCTAGCACTGGTGCAGAATACCACAGCACTGAGGACCTGGATGAACACAGCATGGCCCCCTGGAACAACTCAGCAATGAGAATGCAGGGCCACTCATGCCTACACCACAACTCCCGGAGACCAACAGCAAAGAGACAGCAGATTCCTGTGAAACCAGTGACTATAGACCACCATTGAAACCGACCAACTCCGGAACATGATGAAGCCCAAGTCAATTCAGACCCACACCTACAATGACGATGGTTTCAAGGGGTGGGCCCTGAGCCTCCGCCCCTGCAATGAGTGCAATGAGACAAAGAAGAGGTGGCCATACACAGGAGCAGGCCAACTCTGAGAACAGGAGCCAGTAAGCCATGGCCCCCCATGAGCAGCCCAACACAGTCCTGAAACATTCTAGAACTGAGGACATAGGTAGATGAGACATGGTCCCCTCCCCAGCAGCCCAGCACTGAGAGCACGGGCAGGTCAGCCCCTGACACTGCCCCCAGGGATCCCTCCCGAACTGGGGACGCGGGGCGGGCAAACCTTTGGGCCCACCCCTGGAGACCTCTGACGCTGAGAACCCCTCCCCCCGGCGCTGCGGACATGGGAAAGTCGAGCCCTTGGCCCTGCTCCCGGAGACTCCTTGGCGCTGGGGATGTGGGGCGGGCGAGCCCTCGGCCCTGCTGCTGGAGACACCCCCCCTCCAGCACTGGGGATGCAGGAGGGGTGAGCCCTCGGCCCCCGCCCCTGGGGAACCGCTCACCGTGGCGCTGGGGACACAGGGTGGGTGAGCCGTTGGTCCCGCTCCCAGAGAACCCCTCCCCCCAGTACTGGGGATACGGGGCAGGTGAGCCCTTGGCCTCGCCCCCAGAGACCACCCTCCGGCCACCCCAGAGACCACCACTGGGGATGTGGGGTGGGAGAGCCCTGGGCCCCTTCCCCGGAGACCCCCGGCTTTGGGGATGCAGGGCGGGCGAGCCCTTGGTCCCGTCCCCAGAGAACCCCTCCCCCCAGTGCTGGATACTTGGGGTGGATGAGCCCTCAGCCCCGCCCCCGGAGAACCCCTCCCACCCCCTGGCAGTGGGGACGTGGGGCCCCGCCCCAGAGTACCCCAGTGCTGAGGTCATGGGAGCATGAACCATGACCCTGCACAGGAGGGACCACAGACAAAGAGAGAAAACCTCAGATGAGTGAAGAAGGCGAACTAACTGGGGGAGACAGGAGGGAAGGAGAGGGAAACAAACTGGAGCACAGGATGGACTTACACAAAGATACCAAAGTCAACTACTATGCTGAAAACGGGAAGGAGGGAGAGGGGAGGTGGGGGGGTGGGAATTGGGGAGAGCTAATTGACCGATGAGTGCATGTATATGTCAACCACCCTGAAATCCTTCAAGATGAATGATTGCAATGCACTAAAAAAAGAACAAAAAATAGGTCTGGGGTGTAGCTTGGAGGTAGAATGCCCCTGGGTTCAATCCCCAGTACCACACACACACAAAAAAAGTGGAAACTAAAACTCAGTGATGCTCTGCCCAGAGTCACAGAACCCACAAATTGTGGAGGAAAACAAAACAGCAGCATTGGTTGAGTGTCATATATGCTTGTCACTGTGCTGAGCACCAAATTCTTATAACTCATTTAATCCTTACAACAGCTGTATGAAGTAGGTGCTGTATGAGCTAAGTATCATGGATAACCCTCTCCCACAGCAACCCTATGAGGTGGTTACTATTATTATACCCCACAGATTACGAAGGTAAGGCAGAAGGGTGAAAACTATTGGCCTACAGTTGTATAAGCAGTTGTTGGCAGAGTTGGAATGCAAACCTAGGTAGTCTTGAGTCAACAGTCAACAGGCAAAACACTTTGCTGCATATCAGTCTAGTACAGTGATAAAGATCTTTGAATTTTTACCCAACAATAAGTGAAGACTTAATCACATGAGTTCTGACATTTCCTAACAAATTATATCTTACAATTTATAGTTTACATTAAGATATGAAAGATAAACGTATCTCAGCTTTTGGATTTTTGAAATGAGTAAAGCCACTGTTATCTATCTTATATTATGAAGCTTAGGTTAGGTAATAAATGAGAAATTCTTTTGGAAAAAGTGAAAGCTATAGAAATGTTACGATGATGTTGAATGAGTAATTAGTACCTATTTTGACTTCAAAGATTTATATACCTATTTTGTGAATGTCTTTAATATTTCTTCTTAGTAAGTTTTAGAATTTCTTTTTTTTTTTTTTTTTTTTTTTGGT
>PVJS01022854.1:0-30151 GCA_004027185.1 Glis glis | reverse complement strand
AGTTGCAGAGGGCCTCACCAGGGAGAGAGAGAGAGAGAGGGGCAGGGAGAGAGAGAGAGGGAGAGAGAGAGAGGAGAGAGGAGAGATAAATCACGCGCGCCCGCGCATGCGCGATGAGGTTGGCCGCGAACTCGGATCCTCCGGTCTCCGCCTCCCAAAGTACTGGGATTACAAGCGTGCGCCACCACGCCCGGCTAGTTTATTCTTTTGGTAAATTTTACACCTGGCTTTTCACTTTTTTCTCTCAGGGTATTAAAAAATAAGGATTTTTCTCACATTTTTTCCCTTTCCATTATTTCATCCAGTAAAACCAACATGCTGGAAGACAAGCTTTAGAAAAGGGAACCATAAAAATAAGTCTTGTTTATCTTACCATAAAGTCAGATGTTGAGGATTCTTTATATCAGTATCCGTAAGTAGCTTATTTTGGAGTGTGTATGTTCTATTTCATAGTAACATGAAAAAATAATCCTGATAACATTCTGTCATGTCAGAATTAGGAGTATTTAGGTTTCCAGCTATATCAGTGTTCATTTCATTCCTTCCATACAGAGCAAACATGAATGTCGGAGTTGCCCACAGTGAAGTGAATCCAAATACCCGTGTAATGAACAGCCGGGGTATGTGGCTGACATACGCATTGGGAGTTGGCTTGCTTCACATTGTCTTACTCAGCATTCCCTTCTTCAGTGTTCCTGTTGCTTGGACCTTAACAAATATTATACATAATCTGGTAAGAATGTCACCTTATTCTAAACACTTAAAAGCTTAAGGTACAGTGTGTGTGTGTGTGTGTGTGTGTGTGTGTGTGTTACTAGGGATTAAATCTGGGGCATTCTACCTCTGAGCTACATGCCCAGCCCTATTTTTTTTATTTTTCTGTTTTTGAAACAGGGTCTTGCTAGGTTGCTGAGTCTGTCCTCAAACCTGTGACCCTCCTGTCTCAGCCTCCTCAGTACTGGGATTATAGGCATGTGCTATCACACCTGGCAGGTAAAGAGTTTTAATTTTGCAAGATGAAAAAGTTCTGGAAATAGATTGGAGTGGTGATGGTTCCATAACAATATGAATGCACTTAATACATTATAAAGAAAAACACAACTTAGTGGCATTTTGTGGAGCTTTGTTGTTGT
This sequence comes from Glis glis, assembly GCA_004027185.1. Classification (NCBI taxonomy): domain Eukaryota; kingdom Metazoa; phylum Chordata; class Mammalia; order Rodentia; family Gliridae; genus Glis; species Glis glis. The sequence goes on along the minus strand of PVJS01022854.1, from coordinate 29,018 downwards.
TGTGCACTGCTGGGGTTCTAACCCACGACCTTGAGCATGCTAGGCAAGTACTCTGCCACTGAGTTGTACCTCCAGACCAACAGCTTAGTGTTTTTAGCAGCTTTATTGAGATATAATTCATATACTCTAGAATTAACCTATTTAAGGTAAGGTTCATCCCTAGTAATGCAAATATAAAAAATAAAGCTTAGTAGTTTGTAATACATAACAGTTAATTTTGAAAAATTCTAATCTATGAAAGAATTTTATTTTTTCTATCATACTTTAACATCGGACCTTTTTCTAAGTAGGACTGTATTCTCCCATTTTTTTGTAGAGTCTAGAAAATCATGGGTCATTTTAGTAAAAATAATAAGACATTATAATAAAATAGGTTATATTGATTAACCAGAATACTTCAGAAGCTGTTATGTTTTTTTAGCTAACTGGAGTCTAATGAAAATCTTTGGTTTCAAGTATACTTTCCAGTTTCAATATAGAAATTTTAAGCTTAATCATATTCAGCTGCATGTTGACTATCACTCTTCCTCCCTTATTTGCTGCATTGGATTAGCTCTAAAACTATCAGGTTTGATTGACTTTACTAACCATATTATGCAGCCTTGGAAATTAAAGGCACCTCTGCCAGCCCAGTAAGCCAGCCAGCTGAATGTCAGTGGCAAAACTATTAAATGTATCATCCGAACTGAGACTGTTTGGGGAGTAAAAGGGAGATCTAGTATTAAATACTCCAAGATAACTAATCTTAAGTACTAAGATTAATACTAACTAAAGATAACGCCTCCTTTTCCTTTATACTCCCTATTCATTTGGTCTATTCTGCTTTAATATCATCTTGACCACCACATCCTAATTTTTCCTCAGGTACATTACTCCAATAAATCAAATGGTCTTCTTGATGTTCCTCTACCCTTCTCTATTCCAACTTGGCAGAGAAATTTTTTTTAAATATATGTCTGCTCCGGTCACCCTTAAATCCTTCAAGGATACTCCATTGCATTTATGTTAATATCTGAAGTTCTTTGTGAGGCATACAAAATCAGTTGATAGTACCGAGGCAAGAAAGAAATTCAGTCTTATCTCAGCCATTTCTAAACTCAGGCTGTGCTCTGGCAATTAGGACAATCATCTTGTTGTCACCTTTTGGCTTTGGCTTAAGCTCTTCTGCTATTTTAATACCCTTCCCTCCTTCCTGCTCTGCCTGGCTAGTTCTATCTGTTCAGCAAAGTCAGATATCTCCTTCAGGAATCTATATAACTCTGCATTCTGTTATCATATATTTATCATAGTTTTGTAATTTGAAGTTTATCTCTTTTGTGTCTCTAATGACCTATTTAAATGCTTGCTGAATAATTTTTTTTTTTCGGAACCGGAACCCAGGGATTGAACCCAGGGGCACTCTGCCTCCCAGCTACACCCCTGGCCCTATTTTTTATACTTTATTTTGAAACCGGGTCTCACGAAGTTGCGGAGGGCCTCACTAAGTAGCTGAGGCTGGCCACGAACCCGGATCTTCTGGTCTCCGCCTCCCAAGTATTGGGATTACAAGCATGCACCACCATGCCCTGCTGCTTGCTGAATAATTTAGTCTTTTTCCCTTCTCCAAATAGCACCCATTCCCTACCCCCATACTCTTGGAGTCTTTTTCTTTTTCTTTTTCTTTTCTTTTTTTGTGGTCCTGGGGATTGAACTTGGGGGCATTCTACCTTGGAATTATACCCTCAGCCCTATTTTATTTTTATTTTAAATCAGAGTCTCGCTAAATTTCTGAGAGTCTCACTCAGCACTCAATAGTAGAGTACATGCTGAGACTGGCCTCAAATCTTGGATCCTCCTGTCTCAGTCTCCCAAGTACTGGGATTACAAGTGCGCGCCATCATGTCCACCTAAACCCTTGTTTTTCAAGTTGATTGATGGGAGATTGAGGCACAGTATATGACCATGAACAAATGATAGGCAATTGACACCAGGTAGGAACACAAACCTCTGATTTATTATTAGTTCACCACACTAAAACCCTAACTTAACCATCCATAGATGTAGCAATTACGTGACTCCAAATTTAATTTTCCTTTGAAGATAGCTTACATTAAACCAATTAAAAAATGTGGCATGTATATTGAATGCTTTTAAACATGGGAAAATAATTATTTTCCCTGGTAGAAAAATATACTGTATTTGCCTCTGTGAACCGTAATAGAAACCTACAGTGATTGTTTTTATTCAGTGCCACAGTTCACCCTTAGAGATGTTAATACTTCACAAAACTAATAGTCTAGTTTTAAAAGTGAGAATTTCTTGCCTCTATACTGTTATCATTTTTTTAAAAAAGAGAATTCTCTTTATTTTGATTCAGTAAATATTAAAAGGCTAGCCATGAAGTACATACTTGTTTTTTCTAATTCTTTTGATGTATGAATAATAATCATGATCATTTTTATGTGAAAACTATTAAATATTTTCCAATACTGGGGATTGAACCCAGGGCCTCACACATGCTGGGCAAGTGCTCTACCACTGAGCTTCACCTTGAGCCCAGATTATATTGTTTTTCACTGAAAAGGATAAATAAAATAAACTGTTTAAATATTACATTCTAAACACTGGCAAGTGTCTGTGGTGTGATTAGTAAGAGGATTGTCCTCTTAGATTCTAACTCATACATGATCTAGAGTAGAAGTGCTTTGCCTTTGGGGGGATTCATAAAAGAATTTGAAGGCATACACTTTCCAGTTCATTGTTCTATTTAAAGCCCTTGTGAAAATGGTTTCTTCATGCTTACCACATAAACACTCATTAGCTTAATGTCATCTTCCAACATATGTGGTATATGCTCTGTACCAGCTCTTGTTCCTGGGGTATTCAGGCTAATCGAAAAACAAGCATTAAGCAAATGACTCTTAACACAATATATTGTACTGTAATAAAGGTATTTTCAATAAAATTCCAAGCAAGGTCATAAGCAAGAGGTTAATCATTACTAATAAAGGTTTCACTAAGGAGATGTCATTCAAACCTTCAAAAATGAGGTAGTTGACAAGGTAGCAAGGCTTTTGCCTCAACAAGAATCCTTTCCCTCCTCTGCATTTCCTGAGTACTCTGATTGTACCTTTGATAGCAGTTTCTGCCCTACCTACTAGTTGTTTATGCATCTCTCTCTCTCTCTCCCTCTCCCTCTCCCTCTCCCTCTCTCTCTCTAACATCCCTTAGAAGATTGAATTTTTTCTAAGGCTGGAGACATTTACTCAATTTCACGTGTGCATACATGTTCTGTGTCCTATAAGTGTTTGTTGAGTTAAATCCAGTGAAACTTGAGTCCTTTCTCCATAGCTTAGGTGTTACTGCAGCTAAACAACTTCTGAATTGCCTAATAGGTTAATTAGGAAACAGCTTTGAAAGGTAGGGCTCTCTTAACCTGGTACAATATAAAACTTCAGAACACTAATTCTTCTGTTTTTTCTGTGTATTTATTAAAAGTCGAAGTGGAAGCCAGGCATGGTGGCACACGCTTGTAATACCAGTACTTGGGAGGTTGAAACAGGAGAATCGCAGGTTCGTGGCCAGCCTCAGCAATGTAGTGAGGTCCTCTGCAACTTAGTGAGACCCTGTTTCAAAATTAAAAATAAAATAGGGCTAGGGGTGTAGGTCAGAGGCAGAATGCCCTTGGTTTCAATCCACAGGACCACACACACACACAAAAAAAGTTGAAGTGGAAAAGAATGACATCATATGGGTTCTAGAGGGAAAAAAACTATTTCATGATAATATTTAGACTTTATGCTATTATCAGTGCCTCAAACAGTGATCTTAAAATGAAGCAATGCTTATCATTCTAAATCAGCATCATAATCTCACAGGAACCAAATCTAGTATACATTGTTTTTTTTCCCTTAGAGTACAAAATTAGATGTTTAATATTACAGTCAGAATGGCTTTTAGTAATGCATTTTACTTTGTTATTTAAAAATTGACTTCAGAAACACCATTGAGGCACAGTGGTCATTTTAAAAGTGAATAAACAATCTTTGTTGCTTTGGAAAAGAACTCTTGAGACAAAGGCAGTCCGAATATTCAATATTTCGAAGCCATTTTCCACAGTAGATTTCATTTATTTATTTTGACCAATTTGTACATCTTTTGTTTTACAAGTATCATCATATTTACTAATATGACACTGGAGAAAACTTTCCTATACATTTGGAAAAAGTTGTTAGATAATCTAATTGTGATGATGTGAAGCTACTCTGATGCTGCTTTTTTTTTTTTTTTTTTGCATACTGGGGATAGAGCCCAGGAGCATTCTACCTCCGAGCTACACCCCCAGCCCTATTTTTTGTTCTTTATTTTGAGACAGGTCTCACTTAAGTTGTGGAGGGCCTCACTAAGTAGCTAAGGCTGGCCGCGAACCTGGATCTTCCCGTCTCAGCCTCCCCAGTACTGGGATTACAAGCGTGCACCACCACACCTGGCTTGTTTATTTTTAATTTAATAAAAACAGGTTACTTTTGATTGAACTTTACTGATTTTTACCAAATAATATTTATATACCCCAGAAAGTTTATTTATCATACAGAAACTGGCCACAGCCTTTCATTATTATATGAAAGCTTAAAACTTGAGCTATTAAGTTAAATCACACACTGTGTCACAAACCTGGAACCATCTTAATGCTTACTGAACTAATTTTGTGTTTGATATTGATTATTTACATCCTTGCTTGTTTTTCAGGGCATGTATGTATTTTTGCATGCAGTGAAAGGAACACCTTTTGAAACTCCCGACCAGGGTAAAGCAAGGCTCCTAACTCATTGGGAACAACTGGACTATGGAGTACAGTTTACATCTTCACGCAAGTTTTTCACAATTTCTCCAATTATTCTGTAAGTGTCAGAAATATTTAGATATAAAGACAATTGGATAGCAGAAAGGTATCCATTTATCAGACTGAATTAGAATTAGAAAATATTTTGTTGAAAACGTCTACCAATAAGTAGCTACCTCAGAGTGTAAGATATAGGCAAAAAAAATTTTTATTACTTTTATTGGTGCAATGTAATTATACATCATAGTAAGATTCAATGTGATACAAACATACATGCACACATCACTTGGTATATTTCCCTCCTTATACCCACCTTCCCTCCTTCTTCCTCCCTCCCCATAAATGTTAGTGAGATTGGTTATGAAACCTTGTATGGGCATAACCTTTTTATTTTATTTTATTTTATTTTATTTTATTTTATTTATTTTTTGGTGGTACTGGGGATTGAACCCAGGGGCATTCTACCTCCAGGCTATACCCCCAGCCCTATTTTTTATTCTTTATTTTGAAACAGGGTCTCACTAAGTTGCGGAGGGCCTCACTAAGGAGGACCTCACTAAGTAGCTGAGGCTGGTGGCGAACCCAGATCCTCTGATCTCAGCCTCCCACGTACTGGGATTACAAGTGTGCACCACCAGGCCCAGCTTTATTTTATTTTTTGGTTGTGGTACTGGGGTTTGAACCCATAGGCATTCTATCTCCAAGCTACACCCACAGCCCAATTTTATTTCTTATTTGGAAGCAGGGTTTCCCTAGGTTGCTGAGAACCTCGCTAAGTTGCAGAGGCTGGCTTCAAACCTGCGACACTCCTGTCTCAGCCTCTCAAGTACTGGGATTAGAGGTGTGCACCACCAGCCCAGCTCCCAGACGTAACCTTATTTGAACTGTTCCCTTCCTCAATCCTCCTTTTTTCCACTCCCCTCTTCCCTCCCTTCCACTATTTTATTGTTCAATCCCCTTCCACTGTTTTACTGTTTTCTCTCATTTGACTGAAGCCCTTTTTGCTTCCTGTTTTTATTCTAGCTTCCATATATGAGATAAAACATGTCCCTTGACATTCTGAGACTAGCTGATTTCATTTACAGGCAAAATTTTTAACAAGTTGATAATAAGCCAATACATTTGGAAACATTACATATTTGTTTATCAGTATACCTGGGCTTCTAAGATATACAGGTCAAATATATTCTAGCTCCTCTGCTTAAGATACTTATAAGAAAATTAAACACATACATATTCATATTCTGTATTGCACTATCAGATTAATCTTAATCTCCTTAATTATGATTTAGATGATCAGAAGAATTTCATTGGCCACCCAGCCCTGTCTGGATCTTTAAACTCCTTGAGAAAGAGAATTTGGTTTAGAAAAAAGAGAGGTCAGACTTTTAGTGTAGGACATACCTGGTTTGAGTCCTGTATATTTCATTCAACTAGCTTGGTTTGCTCACATATAAAGTTCTAGCTAATGATACCTAACTTAATCTGGATGCTGTAAGAAATAAATGAGATGGTATCTATAAAGCAAATAATTTTGTATCTGGTACCTGATTTCCTCATATTATCTGATATTCAGGGCCCTCCACAAAATAGTTTCTACCTCATTTTCCCTTTATGTGAGTATTTTATCTCCATCCAACTCCCACCTGGTCAAACTCTTCTAAGCAGCATTTCATGAATATCTGATGGGTCGTCCTATTTCTACACCTTTGTTCAAATAAATTCTACATGAAATGCTTGCTTTTTTTTCCTTCCTTCAACTTTATTTAGGTATAACTGATAAATTGTGCATATGCTTTTTTTCCCTCAGAGTATATAAGTATATAGATTGCTTTGAATCACACACACACACACACACACATTTTATATATACATTTGTACTAGAGATTGAACTCAGGGCATTCTACCTCCAAGATGTAACAGTTCTTTTTTTAAATTTTTATTTTGAGCCGGGCATGGTGGCGCACGCTTGTAATCCCAGTACTTTGGGAGGCGGAGACCGGAGGATCTGGGTTCGTGGCCAGCCTCAGCTCTCTCTCTCTCTCTCTCTCCCTGTCTCTCTCTCTCTCTCTACCTAGTGAGGCCCTCCTCAACTTCGTGAGACCCGGTTTCGTTTCAAAATAAAGTATAAAAAAATAGGGCCGGGGGTGTAGCACAGAGGTAAAACGCCCCTGGGTTCAATCCCCGGTACTGCTAAAAAAAAAAAAAATTTATTTTAAAACAAAGTCTTGCTAAGTTGCTGATAGTTTCGCCAGATTTTGAGGCTATCCTCAAACCTGTAATCCTCCTATCTCAGCCTCCCAAGAGGTAGATTACACCACACCTGGCTTGTTTCATATGTATCTCAACACTCTGTACCAGAGTTCATACGTAATACTATATCCATGATAGAGTCAGTGCGGTCTGGAGTAGCTGGAAAGACTTTCTGCAGGTGTTAGAATTCTTTAATGTGGACTTAAGAGTGGATAAGGTTTTGGGTCAATGTTTAAGGCAGGCCATTTTCAAGTGAAAAATATAAACTGGTCATACAGCGATAGGTTTCTTTTTCTTATAGTATTTTGGAGAAATTTTGAATCATTTTAGTCCCATGTAAAATTAACTTCAAAAGAAAAATATCTGTATGGTCTAACAAAAATGAATACAATACCAGGAATAATGGTAATTTAGACAGTCCTAAATTTGGATTTTGGCTCTATTGCTTTCAAGCTATATGATGTTTTGCTGTTTTCTTGAAAGCCTCAGTTACTTCAACTGTAATATGTAGAGAATTGCATTTAATACATATAAAAAGCTTGATGTATATTGAGCTTTCAATAAGAGATAGCACAAAAAAGGGTCAACAAAGATGTACCTGTGTACAGTCCCCATATTTCTTTTTTTTTTTTTTTTTGCACTACTGGGGATTGAACCCAGAGGCATTGTACCTCCGAGCTATACCCCCAGTCCTATTTTTTATTCTTTATTTTGAAACAAGGTCTCACTAAGTTGCAGAGGGCCTCACTAAGTAGCTGAGGCTGGCTGCAAACCTGTCATCCTCCTGTCTCCGCCTCCCAAGTACTGGGATTACAAGCCTGCACCCGGCTTAGTCTCCATATTTCTCAAAATATTTTTTAGACCGATTGGTATGATTTCAAATATTTTGATTAGATTCCTTACAAAAATGAAGAAATTGTATTAAAGCCCTACATGCATACATAAAACATTGATTTTTGCTGTTCTGGGAATCAAACCCAAGGCCTCATACATGCTAGGCAAGTGCTCCTACTGAGCTATATCCCGGGCCCTAATGCTTTTCAAAGTGCTTTCATATCTTTGTATTTGATCATAATTTGTGAGGTAGGTGTGACATGCAATGTTATCCCAAATTTTTAGATAAACAGATGTAAATGCTTGAGCTCACTAAAGATCTTACAACTGTTTGGAGTCAAAAGCCCAGATTAAACCTTGAACATCTTTCTTCTACCACAGGTCTCTTTCCAATATACCCCTTGGCAAATAAACACTTTCACACTGATCCTTACCTGGGTTTGCATTCCCTCATTGGGTCATCTAGGTTTTTCTAAGAGTTGGGTAGTTTCCGTATAATCTGTACACACAACTAAAAAAAAGACAGGGGACATGGGCTATAGTATGGTAAGGAGAGGACATACCAAGATTTATTATTTACATCCTATCAGTAAACCCATAATGACGATGGCAAATCAAATGGGCTTACTAAATGCAAGTGATAATCCTATTTTGTTCAGTGAAGGAAGTATAAAAATAGGCTTCACATATATAAAAGCAGGAAGAATTTTCTTGCTATTTGTGAACTAGGTGGAAGATTGTAGAATTCTTCCATCTAGATGGTTCCAAAAATGTAAACATTTCTTTCACTGTGAGGTTTTTAGTCATACTTGGAAGTTTTTCTGACCATATTATTCAAGATATTTATCTCCCCTTAAGAGAAACTAATGATAGTAGAGGAAAGGCTATTAGAACACTTTCCTGTGTATTCTAAAAGTAATTAAACACCTGTGTGAGAACTAACTTCTTAGTTATGATCAAGTAAGGTGTGACAATTATTTTTGTGTGTGTATGTGTGGTACTGGAGATTGAACCCGGGGCATTCTACCTCTGAGCTATACCCCCAGGCCCTATTTTATTCCTTATTTTGAAACAGGTCTCACTAAGTTGTAGAGGGCCTTACAAGTTGCTGAGGCTGGCCTTGAACCTGTGATCCTCCTGACTCAGCCTCCCAAGTACTGGGATTATAAGCATGCACCACCACACCTGGCTAAGGCGTGATATTTTATTCTTTGCATTCTTTCTATGTTAGGAAACTTGGAGTAGCCAGATGATATATCTGCATTCTGATGTCCACTTGGGGAAAACTTGATATTCTGGACTTCATGATTTATGGTCTTAAAAGTGGTTTATACTTATTAAATTCTCAGATGTTAGATGTCCAAATGTGCACATGTTCAGCTATAGCAAAACAGCTGGAATTTTACAACAGTGGCTTGCAAGTTTCCAGTTAGACTGGTTATAGACCTGTTCAACAACAGTATGGAGAGGAGAACATCAAAAGAGCAACCAAGTATTTGTTTCTTAGGAAAATACTGAATTGAGCCAGACGTGGTAGCACAGGTCTGTAATCCCAGTACTTGGGAGGCTGAGACAAGAGGATTGCAGGTTCAAGGCCAGCTTTAGCAATTTAGGGAGACCCTGTTTAAAAAATAAAAAAGAGCCAGGCGTGGTGGCGCACGCTTGTAATCCCAGTACTTTGGGAGGCGGAGACCGGAGGATCCAGGTTCGCGGCCAGCCTCAGCCCTCTCGCTCTCTCTCTCCCTGTCTCTTTCTCTCTCTCTATCTCTCTCTCTCTCCTTAGCAAGGCCCTCCACAACTTCGTGAGACCCGGTTTCAAAATAAAGTATAAAAAATAGGGCCGGGGGCGTAGCGTGGAGGTAGAACGCCCCTGCGTTCAATCCCCAGTACTGCAAAAAAATAAAAATAAAAAATAAAATAAAAAAGGGGGTGGGGGTGTGGCCCCCTGGGGTAGAATGCCCCTGGGTTCGATCCCAGTACAAAATAAATAAATAAAATACTGAATTGTATTAATACACTTCTACTAAAACCCTGTTTTTCAAAAGCCAGGTGTGGTGGCAAACACTTGTAATCCCAGTACTTGGGAGGCTGAGACAGGAGGATCACAGGTTCGCAGCCAGCCTCCGCTACTTAGTGAGGCCCTCAGCAACTTAGTGAGACCCTGTTTCAAAATAAAGAATAAAAAATAGGGCTGGGGGTATAGCTCAGAGGTAGAATGCCCCTGGGTTCAATCCCCAGTACCGCAAAAAAATAAAACCCTATTTTTCAGAGCTTTAGGGTACTGGTTCTTAACCTTTTTGTGAGTCACAAAACCTTTGGAGAACATTATGGATGCTTTGGATGTAGATCTTCTCTTTAGAAACATAAATAAATACAGAACTACATATGAAATCTCAGAGGGCATATGAAACATATTTTGAAAGCCTTCTGCTTTAAAGGATGCTAAATAGCAGTGGATTCTATTAAATGCATGTAACATAATTGCAGAAATGCACAATGTGCACCTCCATTAAACACATTTTTTAATCCCACATTGAATAAACTTGGACCAAATTAGAATTGTTTTTAGTGCTCAAAAATAGTTTTAGGTTTTTGTGTTTAAGTGTCCCTGTTTCTACCTTTTAAAATTCTAAGAAATTTTTTTTTGGATGTTATATATATTCTTAACTTTTATCTCTACAGATATTTTCTGGCAAGTTTCTATACGAAGTATGATCCAACTCACTTCATCCTAAACACGGTTTCTCTCCTGAGTGTGCTTATTCCAAAAATGCCACAACTACATGGTGTTCGGATCTTTGGAATTAATAAGTATTGAAATGTTCTGAAACTGAACAAAAAGTTTTACAACTACTGAGTTTCCTATGAGGAAGGAGTAGTTAGTAAACTGCTCTGTTTCTGTGATAATGTGAAATGAGAGGTATCTACATTGGAGGACCAATTGCTGGTTCTTCATATGCTGTCTTACAGTGCAGAATTCTACTAAAAGATGCCTCTGTTTAATGCATTGGGTATATTTCTAAAGAGAGGCTTAATAGGCAGGCTGGGCAGGCCCAGCTTATAAGTTAATGGCAGTACAATGAGGATGTAGTAGATAAATCCAAGGAAATAGATGTTTGTAAGAAACTAGGACCAGCTTAACTTAAAATGATGGGCATTATGTTAGGAAAAGAAATTTTCCAATCATTCATTCCTAGTCAGTTTAAGCAGATTTACATGTGAACCAGAATCATCTCTACAAAAGTTTATTACAGATTGTTTTTATTACCAAATATATTTCTCTTATTTTATATAAGAGGATATATACCCTCTTGTTTTACATAACCCAGTTTCCACTTTATGAGTGTGCTTTTTTGGTTTTGCCCGCTCAGTATTTATTGTTGACAGATGAAGTCATTTTAGCATTTATTACATTATAGAGTTCATGAAGGTCCACCTTCATGACTGATTGGGGATAGAAAATAGCCAGGTATCTTATAGGTAGCTGCTGGGTCAGCATTCTAAATTTGGAACAAAGTGGGGTTTACTTTCTTTTCCAGACACCAGGCTGCTAAACCAATTAAAATAATTTATTTCAAGCAGTTAGAGTATATGGTAGTTTAAAGGTATCTGCTTACTTGGTTGAGCAGCTTAATTAGTAAAGTCAGTCATCTTTAGAAAAGGAAATATAAAATGGACAGCAACATAGCTCCCTGTAATCTGGCAGAAACTGCTTCTCTAGCAATAGTACCAAAGTCAAGTAATGGGGTCTTTTTTTTTTTAGCAGGTCTGCAATAAAAATAATGTTCTGAGTCCTACTGCTCTCAAGCCCCATAGTTTGCTCTTTAATATTTGCCTTTACATCTGTGGGTCTTAGTGCAGATAACCCCAAATAGTAACTATTTCCAGAGTAGTGACTATATTGAGTCCTTGTGATTTAGGCAAGCTACCTATAGTGCCTAATATTAATTGCAAGAAATAACTACATATTACTTTGAAAAGAAAACACATCAAAAAACAAGTTCTGATATAGGGTGAAACTGAAAAACTTGGTAATGTATTTAAACAAAATTGAGTGAAAAGAGTTGTAGAACCAACTTAAAAAATCAATTTGTGTCAATAAACTTTTACATGTAATGATCATTGTTTTGTATTTCAAAAGCATTAAGTTTAGAAATCAGTTGTATGATACCACCTTTGTATGTTTCTCTTTTCCCATGTAATTTTAAATAACTGGTAATCTATACTTTAATAAAATTTTTCCTTGGTGTAAGATTATTTCAGAAGCTTTCCAGTTCAGTCATCAAAATTACACTTGACAGACCAGGTGTGGTGACACACGCTTGTAATCCCAGTACTTGGGAGGCAGAGACCAGAGGATCCCGGTTCATGGCCAGCCTCAGCTACTTAGTGAGGCCCTTCTCAACTTTGTGAGACCCAGTTTCAAAATAAAGGATAAAAAATAGGGCCGGGGAGGTAGAACGCCCCTGGGTTCAATCCCCGGTACCGCAAAAAAAAAAAAAAAATTACACTGACATTGTTCAAGTTTATTTTTAAGTAACTGAATTTGTAAAATTAAGATAACTAAAAATATTCCTTTTTTAGACTGAGACAGGAGTATCACAGATTTGAGGCCAGTCTCAGCACTTAGTGAGACCCTATTTCAAAAATAAAAAGGGCTGGGGGTGTGTAGCTCAGAGATAGAATGCCCTTGGGTTCAATCCCTAGTACCACACATATACACACGCCAAAACCAAAAAAAATTCCTTTGTTTTACTTTATTTTGAAATAGAAATCTTCCCTATTTTACCTGCTTTCTCCTTACATGTTTTAAAAATATTTACTCAATAGATAAATGAGGGCCCACTCTGTTGTAGGTATCATTTTATTTTATTTTATTTATTATTTTATTTTATTTTTTATTTTATTTTATTTTTTATTTTATTTATTTTATTTTATATTTTATTATTTTATTAATTTTATTATTTTATTTTATTTATTTTATTTTATTTATTTCATTTTTGCGGTACCGGGGATTGAACCCAGGAGCGTTCTACCTCGGTGCTACACCCCCGGCCCTATTTTTTATACTTTTATTTTGAAACCGGGTCTCACAAAGTTGCGGAGGGCCTCACTAGGTAGATGAGAGCTGAGGCTGGCTGTGAACCTGGATTCTCTGGTTTCCGCCTCCCAAAGTACTGGGATTACAAGCGTGCGCCACCATGCCTGGCTAAGCATTTACATTTTAAAGTGGGAGGACAGATAATGAGTAAGCACACTTACGTTATTTCATGTAGTGATAAATATGATGGGGGAAAAATTAAGCAGGTGACAAGCTTGCCTCAAAAATCTTCCCTGATGATCCTATCCAAGGTCCCATATTTGAACACAGACTTTGCTGATGTGAAGAAGCAAGCAGTACAGTTATCTAGGGAAAGATCATTCCCAGTAGAAGTACTGACAGACATTAAGGTCCTTGGGCAGGAATGAGACCTGTTTGAGGGAGAATAAGACAGCCACTGAGATTAGAAAGAAATAGCAAGGAGAAGGAGAATGGTAGCAAATGAGGTCCAAGAAGTAGGAAGGGGCCAGATAATAAAGGGCTTTATAGGTGAAAGGAAGCAGATTTTATTCTGAGAATGACAAAGCCATTGAAGAGTTTTGTACAGAAGATTAGAGGGACCTAATTTTGCTGTAAAGGTCACTGACTAATGTTGAGAATAAACTATATGGGAATAGAAAGCAGGAAGAATAGTGGGAAACTACTGAGTAAGAAGTAGCTCAATCTAAGGAAGTAGCAGATCAAGTTGAAAGTGATGAAATTTGGAGTATACTCTGCAAGTACAGGTCACAAGACACTGATATATTAAATCTAGAATGGCAGGAGAAAAAGTGACTTCTAGTTTTTTGTCCTTAGCACATAGGCAAATGGTTGTGTTAAATATGGAAACTTGGCCATTTCACAAATTTATGCAGTTTCATTTTTAAAACTTTTAAAGTCTATGATGGTTGTTATTTGTAACAAAATCTATTATCTTGCAATGATTGCTACTCACTTCAAGTCAGGAGCCATAATGGCAAGTTCTAAGTAGGCATGAGCTTAGAAATACCACTAATGTTAGCATTCATCAATGGTTCTTTCCTGCAGCAATTTTTTTTACCATTGGATGCTGATTTTCTATTTCCTTCATTCTACATTTATTTATTGGAATTATTCTATAAGGAAAATATGTCTGTTCCCTCATTTATTCAATCATTTATATTATGTACCCATGAGTATTTTAATTCTTTGGGTTATAAAATTTTAAAAGCCTGAAGATGTAGCTCAGTGATGGTACAGTACTGGCTTAGCATGCATGAGGTCCTGGGTTTGATCCCCAGTACTGTAAAAAATAAAATAATGTAAGATAGGCATATGACTCAAGTGGAAAGGGATGCATCAAGTTTGAAATATTAGCTATTAAAAGCACCAATCTCATTTCTATTGCTTCCATTCTGTACTTACCAAGCAATCCTCTGATTATAATTTGGATTTGGCTTTCAATTACAATTAATTTGATCAACATGAAGAAGATGATAACGAGAAAACTCAATTATCCTAGTTCCCCATCATTGCATTTCTCACAAATTAATAATTAACATTGATGGGTTTTTTTTTTTTTTGAGGTACTGGGGATTGAACCCAGAGGCATTCTACCTCTGAACTACACCCCCAGCCCTATTTTTATTCTTTATTTTGAAACAGGGTCTCACTAAGTAAATAGTGAGATATGAAAGGTGTTATGTTCAGACTGGATTCCAGTGTATATCTTTCTTATTAAAAGTAATCAAACAGGGCGATTAATTTTTCTTAATCTTTAGTTCTTCATTTTTCTTCCTTTTGGGAGGGGGGTCAATAATGCACCCTAAGGAAAACATTGATTCTGATTTCTGACAGTTAAGACAACGGGCTCCAGAACCAGATGGCCCAACTTCTAAGCCTAGCTCTGCAGTTACTATCTGTGTGATGTGGCTCACAAATCACCTAAACCCTGTGGTCCAGTCACCTGTGCCCTGAGGACAGTAACTACCTCATAGAGGTTGCTTTAAGGATTAATCTACCACAGTGCTGGATACAAAATAAGTGCCACTTTATTTGTTATTGTTATAAATTAAATTTTTGAACACGGTAAGTTCCAACTTAAAAAAAAAACTTCTCAACAGTATTCTGGTAATTATGCATTTACTTATTTATATCTACACCTAAACTATACTCTTAACTTCTCCCCATGATTTACTCATCTTTTATACCCAGAGCTTCACACCGTGCATGGCACAGCTGTATATGCCAACCCTATCCAACTTTGTATAACATGATCCTTGCTTACTTACTAAAACCATAAAGCCTAGCAGTGGAGAAGAAAGATTCTTGGGATAAATCTATTTAAACAAATGCTAACAAGTTCACAAACCTATACAAGAGAAAAAAGGCTTAAGGGTGTGCAAGAATATGAGTACATGGCGTGCTGAAGCTTGCTTACGTAGTAAGCAGGACTTATAGAAACAATATTAAAAGGCATTATTTTAAAAAACACCTCTGCCTGTTATTTTTAGATTACAAAGATGAGCCACCACATCTTTTTATTCGTAGTGAAGAAGTGAGAGTAACGGTTTAGACTGTCCGATCAGAAGCACTTTCGACCTCTGGGAAACCTTGGCAGATTCTTGGAGGCGTCTCTAGTCCACACACTTTTTCTCTGATGAAAGTAGGCATTGGGTATCTCTGGCTACCACCGTTAGAACCGGTGACAATGCCCCTAAAATGGAAGGACAAATAATGTACCCCATCCTTCTCGCACACCGGCAACTGAACTCCAGCCAAAGGCAAAAAAAAAAAAAAACCAAAATTTTTTAAAAAGTAGCCAACTGCGGAGCTTCATGGCCTCTGGCTCATCAGTCACTGGCTGTGACCTCGGACGCCGTGCAGCAGCGCCCGCACCGCTCCTGGAGCGGAGCCTCCTCGCTGAGCGCCCCCCCCCCGCCGAGGGCCGCACCGCGCCGTGACGTCACTTCCGGGCGCCGGGTCGGGCTGGCCAGCCGCGAGCCGGCTCTGCTAGGGAAGGGAGAGGGGCGCTAGCTACTGTCGCTCACGAGGAAGGTGGGTGCAATTGCTCACTTCTCGCCCCACCGATGGTTTTGCGCGCCTGGCGAGGAGGGTCCAGACCTCCCCCATCCCCCGCTGTGCTTAGAGCCGACACCTTCGCTGCCCTAGTCACCTGGCTCGCTCGGGAGCGCTCTTGACCAGTGAGGGAACTGCTTTTCACAGCCAGCCCTGTCCAGATTCAGTCACTGCAAATTTAATTCCTCTGGAGTGTCGGTCTGGACTGCACTACTCGCAGCCACCCCTGCGAACAGATTGCTCATCTTTAAGCCCTGGGTGTACTCTGCCCCATTTCCGATACTGTTCCCTGTGGGGGGGTTGTGGTGGTGGTTTTTTGTTTGGGTACTGGGGATTGAACCCAGGGGCTTTCTACCTCTGAGTTACACACCAGCCCTATTTTATTTTATTTTGAAACAGGGTCTCGCTAAATTCCTGATGCTGTCGAACCTGCGATCCTCCTATCTCAGCCTCCCAAGTACCAGGATTACAGGTGTCCGCCACCACGCCCAGCTTCCCTGAAGTTTTGAAGCCCTAAATTTTGTTCATGTGGTAGGGAAAGGGACTACTTTGCACTGTAAAAATACTAGGGCGCTTAGGTGATGGACTGCTGTTGTTTTATGAAAAAAAGGGCTTGGAGAGAAACTTGTGATAATAAATTTGTGACAAAAAGTGGAGATTTTAATTCCAAATATTGTAGCCGGGCGTGGTGGAGCACGCCTGTAATCCCAGTACTTGGGAGGCCAAGACCGGAGGACCTCAGTTTCAAGACCAGCCTCAGTGATCTGAGCAAGACTCACAGCAACCTAGCAAAACCCTGTTTCAATACAAAAAATAGAAAAGGCTAGGGGTATAGCTTGGAGGTAAAATGCCTCTGGGTTCAATCCCTAGTAACTAACACACACACTTCTTAATTCCAAAGATTGTACTTAAGGATAAAATAGGTGTTAGGTTGCAGTCGTTTTGTAGAGATGTATTTCTTTTAGGATGAACTTTGTATAACTATTGTTTGTAAAGTAGAAGACTAAACCTTGGTTGGTGTGCATGTGTGTTTTAGTTTTATATGAACTCTTGTTTTAAAACCAAATGATTAAATTTTATTTTGAAAAATGTTTCCAGGAAATGGGATGCATTTATTTTTATCGGTTCCATTTGCCTTGTTTTATTTTTTAAAAATCTAAATTTTGTCTTAATTTAACTATCAAAACTAAATAGCACTTTTCAAAGAACTATCTGTGCAACTAGTATACTGTAATATTCACTGTTTTATAAGCACTAATGAATTGTTTGATTAGAACCGAATGGAAATAACAGTACAGGTTGAGCATCCTTATCTGAAATGCTTGAGAGCAGAAGTGTTTCAGATGGGGGGGTGTTTGTTTTGTTTTGTTAGAATATTGGCATATACATGAGATATCTTGAGGATGGGACCCAAGTCAAAACGTGAAATTCATGTTTGTTTCATATACACATAGCCAGAAGGTAATTTCATATAATATTTGTAATGTGCCTGTGTTTTCACCAATGTGTCACATGAAGTCAGGTATAGAGTATTCCACTTATGGCAGCATGTCAATGCTCAAACTATTTCAGATTTTGGAGTGTTTCCAATTTTCACATTAGGGTTGCTCAGCCCGTAATACCAAAAAATTGTATATCTGATTTCTCTTTTCCCTCTTGAAACGCCTCATGCACATTCACGCTGTTATCTATATTCATAGGTTGCTAGGGCTTTTATAAAAATTTTGGTAACTTTTATAAACTTTTCTATAATTCTGTAAAGCTATATATTAAAAAGAAGCCAAACATTCATTATTTTGTTTAAGTAAATGGGTTTATTGCTAATGTCAGTTCCAAAAATAAGTTTGTTTCTGTAATTCTTTTCCAGGAATTGTCTGTAGAGTAGTAGGTATGCTAATATTGAATAAGACAGCTGGAACTTTCTTTAAACCATTGAGAAGGAAAGTTGATGGATTTTTAAGAAGTTTTAATTTTCATCCTGGAACACTGTTTCTTCATAAAGTAGTACTGGGGATTGAAACCAGTTGTGATGATACTGCAGCTGCTGTGGTGGATGAAACCGGAAATGTGTTGGGAGAAGCAATACATTCCCAAACTGAAGTTCACTTAAAGTAAGTAGACATCTTAGTCATTCCCTGCTTTTTTTAAAAAAGTAAAATGGAACATTTCTTGATGGGAAAATATGCTTTAGCAATACCATTCACATAGCTTGTCTTAGCATTAATTAGAAACCTACAATTGCCAGGTAATATCTGGGACACTACAGGTACAAATATGAGATTTATGATCTTTGCCTCACCATATAAAGTGAATGAAGGTATAGTTTTATATACTGGTTCAGCCACTTGTAGCATCAAGATATGTATAATTTTTTGTGCCCTGGTTTCCATATCTGGAGGAATATTATGGAGATAATAATGACAACTAGCTCATAATAATATTGTGAAGATTAAATGTGAAGTCTGTTTTGTTTTTAATGTGAATTCTTTTAAAGAATTTGGCATAGTTCTTGATAGAAAGGTCTCAATACAAGCTAGATATTAGTAACAATAGTACTTCTATTACTATCAAGAAGACAGACAGTACAGATTATTGCAGTACAGTATAAAAGGTGCATTGACAGAGGATTGCTTGGTAGTGTAGTCCCTTCTTCCAAGCCAGAAGCCTGAAGAGCATCCTTCACTTCTCCCTCACCACTTCACACCCAAACCAGCCATCCAGTCATAGTGAGTCTAGCTCTCAAATATTTCTTGCAAGTTTTCTCTCCTTTTTCACCAACTTAGTTCAATCCCTTATTGTCTCTTGCCTGGACTCTTGGCTATAGGTTTCAAGTCAAATGGTTTCCCTGTTTATTAGCTTTCTTCCCCCATCCATGTTCCACACTTTATACAAATTATAGTATAACAAGAATATGTTCTTATTAGTAATAATTCTTTGATAGTAAGGCCATGGTCTTGCTCCTCTTTTGTCCCTAGTGCTTAGCATAATCTGTAGAAGAGATACAAAAAGGAAAGATACAAGGCAGAAGGAAGAAATGAGTAGGGGAGAGAGGATTTAAAGTATCTCAAATTCCAAAAAAGTAAAGGTTTTGAGTAGGAGAATAACAGGGCCAGTAACGGTGTGCTTTATAGTATTCTGTGGCATCACAATCTGGGATGGTATCCAAGGATCAGAGGACATAGCTAGGAAAGTGCAATTAAAACACTGTGGGGGCCTTCTTAATTTGGTGGTGGCAATGGGAGGGGTGTTAAACATCAGTGTGGAAAGTGAGGGAAAGAAAGGTAAAGATGAACCTTGAAGCCGAAATGATTATTATGGGGTTATTGATGCCACTAACAGATGAAGAATATAAAAGAAAAAGTATCTTTGAGCTGGGCATGGTGGCGCATGCTTGTAATTCCAGTGCTTGGGAGGCTGAGACCAGAGGATCCTGGTTCGCGGCCAGCCTCAGCTTAGTGAGGTCCTTTGCAACTTAGTAAGATGCTATTTCAAAATAAAGAACAAAAAATAGGGCTGGGGGTATAGCTCAGAGGTAGAATGCCCCTGGTTCAATCCCCAGTACCGCAAAAAAAAAAGAAAAGTATCTTTGAAAAATTAAGGAAAATTGTATTATAATATGGATGTGTTAAATAAGATAAATAATATTTATTATAATTATTAAGTAAATATTCATTGAGTGTTCTACTGAGGATTTTCATTTCCTTGTATAGAAGTAGCAGGTCTCAAATAATACCTGAAGATGATTTTTGTGAGACTACAGTATATTTTATAGACCCTATATTTTATTGCCAATTTTCACAGATTGTAAATCAGTCACATGCTAGCATATTTGTTGCTAGCAAATTTGCTTCCTAGTTCCTTATTTTTTCTTGAGTAAAGAGTAAAAAGCAGAGTGACCGTCTACTCTCATCACTACCCTACATGGATCGAAAATCTCAATTACCAATTCCAAGCTCTGGGTTCCAAAACTTTATTTTAGGATTGCAAGCTATCTACTGTCCTGCTGTGACCTCAAGTGCAATGCGTTTAAAAATAAACTCATCTACACAAAACTGTCTTCATGTTTCAAACTATTAGTATTCTTTTCTCCCAGTCATTCTAGCCAAATATCTCAATCATCTTTAATGCCTTGGTTCCCTAAATCTCCAAATAGTAATTACAATTTAAAGGGCTCTCTGTTCCTTTCTTTCCATTGCAACAGTCACCCAGTATAAGATATCATGTTACACAAATACTTTTAATTTTTACAGCAATGGGGGTCAAGTGCTCTACCACAGAGCTACACCCCCTGGCCCTTTAAAAAAAGTATTTTTATAGTAATCTCTTTAAAAATCTCCCTGACTGGAGCCTAGTCTGGCGGCACACGCTTGTAATCCCAGTACTTGGGAGGCAGAGACCGGAGGATCCGGGTTCGTGGCCAGCCTCAGCTACTTAGTGAGGCCCTCTGCAACTTATTGAGATCCTGTTTCAAAATAAAGAATAAAAAAATAGGTCTGAGGGTGTAGCTTGGAGGTAGAATGCCCCCTGGGTTCAATCCCCAGTACCTACGATCTTCCTGTCTCAGCCTCCCAAGTACTGGGATTACAAGTGTGCGCCACCCCACCCGGCTCAAGACTTCTATAGAATGCTTTACGATACTGGAGATTGAACCCAAGGGCATTCTACCTCCAAGCTATACTCCCAGCCCTATTTTTTTATTCTTTATTTTGAAACAGGGTCTCACTAAGTTGCAGAGGGCCTCATTAAGTAGCTGAGGCTGGCTGTGAACCTGGTTCCATAATTTGGCTATTATGAACTGCTGCAATAAACATGGGTTTCTGTGTATCACTGTAGTATCCTAACATTACTTTTTTTTTTAAAGATAACTGGGGAGTGGTATAGCTGGGTCATATGGTGGCTCCATTCCTAGCCTTTTGAAAAACTTGCATACTAATATCCATATTTATTTTATTTTTGGTACTGAAGATTGGAAACAGAGGCATTCTATCTCTGAGCTACATCCCCGGCCCTTTTTAATTTTTATTTTGAAACATGGTCTAAGTTTCTGAGTCTCTTGCTAAGTTACTGAGGTTGGCCTCAAGCCTGTCATCCTCTTATCTCAGCCTCCCAAGAACTGGGATTACAGGCATACACCACTGCACCCAGCTGATTTTTAGTACTGGTTGTACTAGTTTACAATCCCATCAACAGTGTATAAATGGTCCTTTTTCCCCACATCCTTACCAGCATTTATTATTGTTTGAATTCTTGATTATTGCCATTAGTCTTCTACATAATAAAGCACACAATTTGAAAAATGCTAATATTTTCAGCTATATAATGATTCATTTAAACTGCCCTCAGCTATAACATATAATTTTCCTTTGTTTTTATGATTTTAAAGCTATAAAAATTTGTCTTTTTGTCTCTTTCAGGACAGGTGGGATTATTCCTCCAATAGCTCAACAACTTCACAGAGAAAATATTCAACGAATAGTACAAGAAGCTCTTTCTGCTAGTAGAATCTCCCCAAATGAACTCTCAGCAATTGCAACTACCATAAAACCAGGACTTGCTTTAAGCTTAGGAGTAGGCTTATCATTTAGCTTACAGCTGGTAGACCAGTTAAAAAAGCCATTCATCCCCATTCATCATATGGAGGCTCATGCACTTACTATTAGGTTGACCAATAAAGTAGAATTTCCTTTTTTAGTTCTTTTGATTTCTGGAGGTCACTGTCTGTTGGCATTAGTCCGAGGAGTTTCAGATTTTCTACTTCTTGGTAAGTCATTGGACATAGCACCAGGTGACATGCTTGACAAGGTAATTATTTAAGAATTAATTTCTCTTATGTGCGCCCGTGCGTGTGTGTGACTGGGGATCAAGCTTGTGTGTGTGTGTGTGTGTGTGTTACTGGGGATCAAATCCAGGTCCTCATGCATACTAAGCAACCGCTGTACCACTGAACTACATCCCCAGTCCCTCCACTCTTTTTTTTTACAATATCTGTTTCAATTAAATAGTAGATGTGCTACTATAATTCATCTAAGTATTTATCAGTATCTTATTAGACAAAACAATTATGTATAGTAAGAAAAAGAGAGGCATATAACTTTTCAGTTCTTATCCATTTCTAATAAAATGATAAGAGGTTTATAGTAATACATAAAGGCTCAAATGATGTGTAGCTGCAGTTATCTATTGTCAAATACTGTATATGAAAGTGCTTTATAAACTCTAACATACTGTAAAAAATGTAAAATAGGATATATGAAAATTTACATAAGCTATTAAGATGCACAAAGTTCTACTACTAAATTTCACTATTGCTCACACCATAGACTTCTTTTAGAGTAATACTGAACACTACTGACAACAGATGAAATGATAGGAAGAAAGAATAAGACAGGTTCTTATTTTTGAAATTCATCATTAACCAATCATTGTCAACTTCAAACCCATTTTTTCAACCCAACATAAGAGCAAAGGTAGGGGCAGTGATTGGCCACTACTGATAAAGTTATCGTAAGGAACAGGGTTATCTGCTTTACTGAACATCAGCTATAATCCATATTTGTTGAAGTATAGCATTTTTTTCATTTAGGGTATTTAGGGTTTTAAAAGTAATTTTTCAATTCATTTCCTTTGTCTATTGTTTTCAAAACATATAATGTATGACTAATAAAACCATATGTTTTTGTTTTTGACAGGTGGCAAGGAGACTTTCTTTAATCAAACATCCAGAATGCTCCACCATGAGTGGTGGGAAGGCTATAGAACATTTGGCCAAACAAGGAAATAGGTTTCATTTTGATATCAGTCCACCCATGCAACGCGCTAAAAATTGTGATTTTTCTTTCACTGGACTTCAAAGTATTATTGATAAACTAATAATGCAAAAGGAAAAAGAGGAAGGTATATTTCTAATTATTACAGTTGGATAAATAACTATTCCTAGATTGTGCCTTAAACTCCCTGCTCATTTCTGCAGGTATTGAGAAGGGGCAAATTCTGTCTTCAGCTGCAGACATTGCTGCTGCTGTACAGCATACAACAGCATGCCACATTGCAAAAAGAACACATCGTGCTATTCTGTTTTGCAAGCAGAGAGATTTGTTACCTCTAAATAATTCAATACTAGTAAGTTTTGTCATTTCATCTTACAGTAATACCTTACAGTATGTTACTTCTTCCCCAAGACTTTAGTTGACCTTGTGTTTAGGATGAACAAGTCTAAGTCATCTGCTGGCCCCGACAGTGTGATATTATGCAGAATAGAAAAGACTTACTAATATCCATTTCTAGTATAGATATGGCAGCTTTATGATACATATGTACAGCTTATTTGGCAAACAAGTCCCAGGCCACGTCTTCTTATTGAACTTGAGAGTTTACAATAAAAAATCCAGATGTAAGCCGGGCATGCTGACGCATGCTTGTAATCCCAGTACTTTGGGAGGCGGAGACCGGAGGATCCAGGTTCGCGGCCAACCTCAGCTCTCTCTCTCTCTCTCTCTTTCCCTGTCTCTCTCTCTCTACTTAGTGAGGCCCTCCGCAACTTCGTGAGACCCGGTTTCAAAATAAAGTATAAAAAAATAGGGCCGGGGGCGTAGCGCAGAGGTAGAACACCCCTGCATTCAATCCCCGGTACCGCAAAAAAAAAAAAAAGAATCCAAATGTAATAATTGCTGTCACTATGTTTTAGAAAAGTAGGCTGGTTTCCTCCATCCTTTAATGAAATCCATTTAATTATGCTTAAAATTCTTGATAATTTCTTGTTTAATATATCTTGAACCTTACTGTTTTGAAGATTATAAAGTAGAAAATATATAAATGATGGTAATTTGCAAAATGGATTATTATATGCATTTTAAAGATAATGGTTTTTAAGAGCTATTTAATATTAAAAACTTATAAGTAAAATACAGGATCTAAACTCTTGGTGTACTATGATTGCAGTTATATTACAGAAATATTTAGAAAAAAGGTTGGAAGAAAATATGCAAAAATGCTACTGGAAAAATGTAAAAATTTAATGCTGACATTAAAATTGTCAGTGATTTTTTTTCATCTCCAAATTTTTATTATATAGATATATCACTTCCCCATTACCTACCCCAATGCAATAGTTTCTTACTGTATAATGTCGGTTAATAGCTTGGTCCATACTCATATGTGATTAATTTTGTCCTTCTCACTTCCCTCAGGTTGTATCTGGAGGTGTTGCAAGTAACTTATATATCCGAAGAGCTCTGGAAATTGTAACAAATGCAACACAATGTACTTTGTTGTGCCCTCCTCCCAGACTGTGCACTGATAATGGCATTATGATTGCATGGTAAGCCACAGGGTATATGTGCTTCCCTCATAGTGGTGTACATAGCAACTACCATTTCATCATTCTGAATCTTCTTCCTTTAAGTCTTGGAGCTGTTGATTTTATTTTAATGATTTTTATTTAGGAACGGTATTGAGAGATTACGTGCTGGCTTGGGCATTTTGTACAACATAGAAGGCATCCGCTACGAACCAAAGTATGTGGTATCATATATAATCTTTATGCAAGTTGAATTATAAGATCCAAAGTTTGGATTTTGATTTTATATATGTGGTTTTTCATTAACATTTTGGTGGTACTTGAAAATTATCTTAATTCTTTTTCACGAACCTAGTTGAGGTTACATCTTACAAGAATTTTTTTCCTACTGAATCAGAATATAAAAATTTTGACAAATCATAGGTGATTTGGGAACAGACTATGGGTAGAAGTGATATATTTCCTTATTTGGAACCAGAATGGGAACCATTTCTATGGCATGGACTTTTGTACTATCAAGAGGATGTCAGGACCAGCTGGTGTGCTGGGAAACTTAAAACATGAAGAAAGCATTCCGGTGTGAGATTTGGTTGTGATTATGTTCTTATAGGGGCAACTGAGAAGTGGCCAAATTGAAACTCCAATAGCACAGTTTTATAATTTGCTATTAAGTTATGATCTAAGTTAATTCTGTAATAGTAAGGACAATTATATTTCATAATCTAACATAATTCCGTTTTGAACTTTGTTTTATCTGATGTTTTAGAACTTGCCAGCATTATAATCCATAACTAGACAGTTGTGCAATATGAACTACCAGCTGTTAGTACTGATGGTGAATGAACAGAGTTGAGTTAGTAGTGTAGCAGAGAATCCCTTACGTTGGTAGCCTACGTGCAGATAGGTGATATTGACTAATCCAGTTGTGCCCTTTTGTGGTAGTGTTGAGGCTGGAGGTGATGGCTCTTTTCAGGCCAGAGTGAGGTCAAAGCCTTACCTTGTGTGCTATCATAGAAAAGCAGAAATCTGAAGCTAAAATTATTTATTGAGGAGGAATTAGAAAAAGGGTAAAGGAGCTATGACCTCTCCAGCCAATAATGGCAAAGGAAAGTTAAAGAGGGGCAAGCAAACTTTTGAAACCTCAGAGAAGTATTTATAGAAACTTGGGGAATATCTAAAATGTAAATGAACACAGGTTTGACTTTATATGAAAAGCTGTCTTTACCATTTTAGCTTTGCTAAAAATGTTATTTTTATATTTAATTTTAAGTTTTTAGCATTTATAGTATTTCAAAGCAATAGATTCTCTTTCAAAAAATCTTAAAATTTAGATTTCTTATTGAGATGATCTTCATTATCTTCTCTTGAGATTGCACTGTGTATGTATGGAGGAACCATCACCACATTTGATGAATGATACATTAGACACTTAACACTGCTTGTCAGAATTCTAAAGCAAATAGTGACAGTTCTGAAGAACTAGTAGTGGATTATGAAGCAAATATTTAAAATAATGTAATTCGCCTCATTATGATGCAGATGTCCTCTTGGAGTAGATATATCAAAAGAAGTTGGAGAAGCTGCCATAAAAGTACCACCACTAAAAATGAAGATTTGACTTTTGCTTTTCAAAAAAGTCTGTTCAGGTAGTATTTCAACTTTAAAATTATTTTCATTTTTTATGTATTAAATTGCAGAAGTATATTACTTAGTCATCAAGTTTTTCCTTTATTTCTTTTCTTATGTATGCCTGCTCTTCTGGGAGGATAACAACAACATGTTACAATCTTACAATGATGCATACCTTTTTTTTTTTTTTTTTTTTGCGGTACTGGGGATTGAACCCAGGGGCGTTCTACCTCCGCGCTACACCCCCGGCCCTATTTTTTATACTTTATTTTGAAACCAGGTATCACGAAGTTGCGGAGGGCCTCACTAAGTAGAGAGAGAGAGAGAAAGAGAGCGCTGAGGCTGGCCGCGAACCCGGATCCTCCGGTCTCTGCCTCCCAAAGTACTGGGATTAC
Source organism: Glis glis (assembly GCA_004027185.1). NCBI lineage: Eukaryota > Metazoa > Chordata > Mammalia > Rodentia > Gliridae > Glis > Glis glis. The sequence continues at coordinate 2,652 of PVJS01022854.1, read as the reverse complement.
AAGCGTGCGCTACCACGCCTGGCCCGTACCTTTTTTTATTATCAAAAATCAAAGTAAAACATCTTGTAGGGAAAGGAAAAACTTTGGAAAAATATAGTGATTATTTTGAATCCTATCTCCATATCATACAGTCTGGATCTTCCCAGGCTTTCTCAAATAAGAACAGTAGAAACTATTTTTTTTTTTACTTCTACTGAAACATGAGCCAGACTTCTATAATGAGAGAGCAATTTTAAAAAGTAGCCAAATCAAAGTTGTTTCTAATCAAAGAATTCCAAATCAAGACAAAAGCTAATAGAACGTATCTCATTAGTTATAAAAAATATGTCATTAGGCATCCTTTCTGGAATAAATGGGATGACCATATGTTTTTAAAAATCCATCTGAGATTTTAAAAATTTGAGATGCAAGTTATCTCTGAAGTATGTATTGTACTCTAGTTGACCACATCCATAGAACTTGTATTTATTCGGATGGAAGTAAATGAGATGAAGAGTGTTTGTTTTTGAATAAACATATTGGCAAACATATGTGCCAAATTGTTTTTCCTTTGAATCTGAAAACTGTACTGCAGATATCATAATCTTTTCACTTTTTTTCTGCCTTAGGTAATTGTTAATATTGTCTTTTGACCATAAGGACTATACGTATATTTAATGTCCGTCAGAGAGTTGTTTTTTTTTTGTTGTTTATTTTTGTTTTGGGTTTTTGTTTTGTTCTGTTTTGTTTTGTTTTTGTGTGTGTGTTTAGTGGTACTGGGGATTGAACCCAGGGGTATTCTACCTCTGACCTTTACCCCCAGACCAATTTTATTTATTTTTTTATTTTGAAACAGGGTCTCACTAAGTTGCTGAGGGCCTCACTAGGTTGCTGAGGCTGGCCTTGAACCTGCAATCTTCCTGTCTCAGCCTCCCAAGTACTACTTTGGAGAGATTTTAGCAGTAAAGGTTTATGTTACGTCATCCATATTGGACTATGTAGTTAACTTTCTAATCAGTGAATTGCTTTATTGAGAAACTAGAAATTAAGAATAAATATCTAGAATGGAAACATTTCTTATTTTAATTCTGCTTTATGTCACTTTCAGAATTTCTGTAGGTAATTCTTTTGTTAGAATTATGATCATGAAGTATAACTTTGTGATCATCTCTTTTACCCTAGAAAATTATAGATGAGGGAATATATCGAAATAGTCAATGTTTATAAGTTTTGCATTCTTTGATATCAAATTGCTGTATAAGTATGACAGAATTGGTTAAGAAATATCATTTAAGATGGGTGTCACGGTACACACCTATAATCCCAGTACTTGGGAGGCTGAGACCAGCGGATCACAGGTTTGAGACCAGTCTCAGCAACTTAGCGAGACTCTCAGCAACTTAGCAGGACTCTTTTTCAAAATAAAATAGGGCTGGGGGTGTAGCTCAGAGGTAGACCGCCCCTGGGTTCAATCCCCAGTACCATTAAAATAAAAAAAAAAGAAAGAAAACATATATATACACACATACATAACTGTTAGTCTGTGAATTCACATTTTACATTTGTATTTGCATTCTGCATGTGAATCAAACTTCAGACAAGTATAATTATTTCCTGTGGCTATTATAATCAGAGTACATATAAACTATGGAAGAAAATGTATACCAAATTTATTCCTACAACAAGTATTATAAAATAGAAATACCCATAATCTATGTTTTTTTTAAATTTCAAAGTTTAAAATTGTTCTAGGTGCTATAATTATGCATGTCACAATTGAGTTCATTATGTAAATAAGGGGAACACAGATTTTAAAAAATGAGAAAATTCCGTAAGCTTTCATATCTGTAAGCCTTTCAGTACTTAGCCATAAGGAAGTGGGGGAGGGAGGAAAGAAGAAAAGGAGAAAAAGTAAGAGAAACATTTGACTCAATTTTGTCAAACATATGTGTTGAAGTTATAGTTCAGCTAAGAATCAGGCAAATTGTTGGAACACTATATATTTTGAGGCTTTTTCATACATAATTTTAAAAAAGAATAAGAATTCATGGAGTAATAAAAGTAATCTTTATGGGGGTGGGCTATTCTTTAGAAGTACTCTAAGAAGTAAAGGTGGTAGGATGGTCTGGCTAAACCAAGATACAACACCTGTGACTGAATGCAAAGAAACCCTGGTACTTAACCTAAAAATAGTCATAAAATACAATCTTGAGCCTACCTTAAGCCAGTTTCAAAGCTCAAAAATTGTTCTCCAACACCGGGTGAGATAGCACACTCCTGTAATCCCAGTATTTGGGAGGCTGAGGCAGGAGGATTGCGGATTAGAGGTCAGCCTCAGCTACTTATCAAGGCCTTCAACAACTTAGTGAAACCCTGTTTCAAAATAAAAAATAAGCCGGGCGTGGTAGCACACTCTTGTAATCCCAGTACTTGGGAGGCTGAGACCGGAGGATCTGGGTCTGCGGCCAGCCTCAAATTAGTGAGGCTTCCGCAACTCTGTGAGACCCAGTTTCATAATTTTTTTTTTTTTTGCGGTATCGGGGATTGAACCCAGGGGCATTCTACCTCCGCGCTATACCCCTGGCCCTATTTTTTATACTTTATTTTGAAACCAGGTCTCACTAAGTCGCAGAGGGCCTCACTAAGTAGAGAGAGAGAGAGAGAGAGAGAGAG